>APFE030500650.1:9586-24748 GCA_000404065.3 Pinus taeda | reverse complement strand
GACACGTCCATGAAGAATTCGGAGCACACAGCCTGTCTAACCGAGCTCATCCACGGATCCCATCGTGATATTACCGGGGCTCACCACTTTCGTTCGGCATTCCGAGGATTCATCCACACTTGGCTAACTTAGGGGCATGGCTCTGATACCACTTGTTAAGAAATTTACCCAAGAACATAAATTAATTACCGAGAGGAATAAATATAAAATTAAACAGCAATAACCATAAACACATAAATACACATGTTTATCCGGGAAAACCCCAAATCCGGGGAAAAACCCAATCATAATGAAATTTCATTATCCTTGGCCAAAACCCTGGCCAATCCGGCCAAGTGAGCCTTCACCGCTCACATCCAGGCCATGCATTACAATGAAGTCCTTCCAGCCTTTTATAGGCTCCATTACATATAATACCACGGGCAGAATACCATGGGTGCACAATACCATGTGCCCCAAAACCATCACTATTTAACCTCGTCAAATTTGACTCTATCCTGAGTCAAGTTTACCTAACAAGCACACCTACAAAACAAAAAGGAAAGAGAAAGGGGCAAACCTCCATGTACTTTAAAGCCAGGAGAAACACAAGGATCAAAGTGGGCAAGCCCTAGCCACAATCAAAGGAACCAATTGTCATTGAGGACACAATCACTAAACCAAAATAAGAGTCACCTTCAAAGATATCTATCACCTATGAAAGAGGAATCCCAAAAACCTCCACCTGGAGAGAGAGAATTAGGATGATGGACTCAAAGGCAGCTCTACAGGAAGCTGAAACATCTCTACAGGAAACTCTAGCTAAGTTAAAAGAGACTGAGAAATGGGAGGAGAAGGTAGCCAAACAATCACAGGGAGAGGAAAAGACCGAGGAGATACTGGAACCAAGCCCTCAGCCTAGCTTGGGCTCATATTACAACCTGTTAGAAAGTGGGAAGATCATCCCACAGAAGTTTGCAGTACCACTCTTCTTTGCATTGGAACAAGAATGGGTTAGGACTCACACTTGGACGAGGATTGCCAAATCCAAGGGTGAGGCAGACATAGGCCACCTGGAAGAACAACTCAAA
Organism: Pinus taeda; assembly: GCA_000404065.3. NCBI lineage: Eukaryota > Viridiplantae > Streptophyta > Pinopsida > Pinales > Pinaceae > Pinus > Pinus taeda. Next base: position 23,678 of record APFE030500650.1, on the reverse strand, counting down.
GAATCAAGAAAAGAGTTGAACACGGTGAGGTACATGGAAAGCAATCAAAGAGCCAAATTACAGGAGGAGAATGAGTTGTTGAAACAGCAGTTGCAGCTACAGGGAGGTCATAAGGAAGATAGGCCATCAATTTTGGGAGAACAACAGCAACAAGAAGGACCTCCAGTAGACAAGGAAACAACTGAGGAACAACAGAGAGAGGAAAAGTTGCAAGCTGATGTTGAGATGCTGATAAAGTTGCTACAGGAGAAGGAGTTAGAGGCAACAGAAGAAATACATTTTTTAAAACAACAGGTGCAAGAGAAAGAAGCCCAGATGGCCTGCATGGCCAGCTGGGCAGTAGAAGCCTTACAATGTAGGCAACCTGCTAAGTAATATGCCTTATATCTTAAAGATCAATGGTTGCAATTTCAAATTAACACCTTGGCCCAAAGGGGCACCATTCCATTTTAGAATTATCATCAGTTCATGGATTTGTGTGACAATAGCTCAGCTGAAGATAAGGCCAAGTTATCAAAATTCTATTTACACAACTTGGCCCTTCCAAACATAAATCTATGGGACCCCAATGCTGCATTGGGAGGTGTGCAACTCATGGCCATGGCCTCTTGGTTAAACCATGAGGAAAAAAGGGCAGCATAAATTCGGAAAGTTATGGACAAAGAGCTAAGTGAGCCACTCATGATCAAGGAAGAACCAGAAAATCCCTCAGCTTTAATATATGCCCATCAGCACCTGGCCAACAACTCTTAGGTTCTCCCAAACTACATTGAAAGACAAGCTCAGGCCATTGCCCACTTTGAAGACATGGAAAGACTGCTTGGTGATAACTGCATTCATACTTGCATAAGGAGATGGAACACATTGTCCCACAGTCTGAAAATAAGAGAGTACCACTCCCCAACAAGGATGAGGGAGGCCTTGGCAAGAGTACCACTCTACAAACAGTCAATGCAAAATCTGCAGGCCAACTGGATCTGCCTAAAGTTCAATCCTCCATTGATTTTAGGACTGCTGGAAGGGTTCAAAGAAGAAGAAGAACACAGGCAATGGGAGGAAGTAGAGAGAAAAGCAAGGTTTCATGACCGAGAAGAGGACATCACCTTGGAAGCCTGAGATGTTAGAGAGGAATTCAAAGCAATCAAAGATGATGACCTGGACTAGTTGCTCAGAGGATGAGCAACACATTCAGCAAGGGGGTGATGATGAGCCCCAAAAATGGGTAACTTATTGGTCTCATTTTGCCTATTATTCTCAATTAATCCACCATTCTTCATAGTTTTATGCATGCTTTTGAATATATTTATGTTAATTGAATGAATGAGAATAGTCACTTGCCCACAAAGTCTAATACGTGCTTATTGCAGATTTTTGGACATATTTTGGACCAAGGTTAAGCATTTATGAGCCAGTTGACAGCCAAATACGAGGGAACAAGGCTGAGGATTGGTAGGAAGGGTGTATAATACACTAAATGACCCCTTCCTCGAGTTCTCCATCGTCAGCTCGGAGTTCAACAACCCACCAAAGATGATTTCCAAGGGCAGCCAAGCAGATTTTGTGAAGTGGCTGATTAACTGTAGTTTTGAGCAACCAAGCCCCTCAAGTTAAGGAGGGTTGTTGGGATTCCTCGTGGTGCATAAGTAGGAAGGCTTCAAGCCTTGGTAGTTTAGCTATTGAACAATTGTTTTTCGCACTTTGGTGTAGCTCTGCCTTTCAACTCATTTTCGAGCTCTTGTTGTAAACATTTTTGTGACATGATTATTTTTTGAGTAATGGAGATAAATTTCACTTTGCACCAGCTCTGAGCTTTCCTTAGGAGGCTGTAGCTCTTAGGGTTGGCCCCAACCCAAGTGCCAGTGCCTCCTTTGTGTACTTTTATGTGTTTTCCTTGCATTCATAGAATAATTTCTGCTATTTAGGTTAAGATCTTGCTTTGTTACTTAGGTTGTTTTTTATTATTAAAATAGATTTTCATGCTTCAGGTTTATTTGAAAATTTGATAACAGAAAATATCTACAAAAAGGCCATCAAGCAATCCTTGATCTCATCTCTCCCTCCTTGGGACCATGAGCTGAGACTAAGGCATCCTTGCTACCACAAAAACATTGTTTTTGCCTTTCCATGCAATTGCTAGTGTTAGATTTTTAGTTGGAAAAGTTGATACCGGTTTTACTTGCATGTTTAGATCTATTCTTGCTTAGTTTCCATAGTTATCTTGCATTATTTCCTATCTATAAACTTCTGTTCATCATGTTTCTGGTTTTTAGGTTAGATTAGGTCAAAATAGATAGATCTCTGGTTTTTCTAGTCTTTATTCAATCAGTTTTGGAAAGTAGTGTGCAGAACACCTGTAATACATTTCTACCTATCCTTCCTCCATCATACCACTTGCTCCAACCCCTGATCCAAGACTCCTTCTCTTCATTTGCCACACTTTTCCAATTTGCCCTAATTTCTACATTTTTGTGCAACATTGCTCTCTCCATCCTTGAACAAATCCAACCACCTTCATCACTCCTTACCCCCATTTACTAGGTCCTAGACCCCTTAACATCCTTATCCATCCTTCATCTCCACTTTTCCACCATTTTTCCACCATCAACCCTCTAAAATCGTCTTTCGGCTCTTCTTGTAGAACCCCTGCAGACTTCCTGTAGAAGTTCACGTGAGCAGTTTTTTGAGATTTGATCACTGTGAAACTCTCTGGAAGGGTACTAGGGACCTCTTAGGCCCTCTTCTCCTCTTCCCAACCTCCTGCAAGCACCTACTCGATTTCCTTTTGCCAATCAACCTCTGCACAGTCAAAAACAGTTAAAGCACATGCATAATAATTCTGCCAAATTACTCGAGAATACAAAAAGATGTTTTTTCCAGATTTCACTTCAGAAGTAGCTTAGTCACATGCATTTTACCTTTCCAAGAGATAATGGCATCCATTTCCACCGCTTTCATCTCTTTTCTTGCACCAATAGGGTTAGTTGGTAAAACTAGGGTTTTCTAGGGTTTGCATTTCCTCTCAGCTTTCAGCGTCTTTCTGCAAGTAGACTAGCCTCTTTTGAGTTAGCTTTCATCCATCATAGTTAAAAGCTTCTTCTAAGAGCTCATAGAAGTTGGCTTAAGCTCCTAGCGGACTTGTGCCAGCTGATCAAGTTACAGCCTGTGGTAAGAGCTAATACTTGTGCATATAACACCGTCGCTTCCAAGTTTGTTACGAACAACCGGGTTGATAAAAGTAAAGAAGGGAGTCCCAGGAGTTGCAGCATCATTGCTGCAATACTAGAGCCCACCAAAGGGGACTTGTCAGGGCCTATTACTTCTTGAGCTGGTGCTTTGAGGATGATAGGATCAGCTGCTGGTCTCTTCTGTTTGCTAATCTACTGCTCTATGGGGACAACAATTCTTTGTACAGGATTCTCTTTGACATTACTCGTTCTTGACCTCAAGTTATATCTTTGCTTGTCTTCAGTCTATAGGACAACTTCTCTATCCCACTCTTGACTGGTCTGGTCCTTGAGTAATGACTCTTCATAGGCAGCCAATGTCAAAAAGGCAACACTGCCCTTATCTTCCATGCAATGAATCTCATCCTCTTCATCAAACTGTTCCTCCTCCATGACTATGTTCTGGAAAGGAGTCTTAACCCTTTGTTCTTCACTGGCCTCTTTACCCCTCTGAATGATATGCAATTGTTCATTTACCCTTCTGTATGAATTTGGATGTCTAGGGACAAATGCGTTAGGAAGCCTTGCTTTCCTAGAACTCTGCTCAACCTTTAGTTTGGATATTTCAACAGCCAATGACTCTATTATTTTAGTCATTTTGTCTATTTTAGGCTCTGAAGAAGAAGAAGAGGAAGCCTCACCTCTCTACCTCCTTCTATCAGCATGTCCTTTAAGTTTTTCTGCAGCCATGATATTGGATTCCACCTCCAAGGCTGCATCTTGCATTTCAGCTAGAGTAGCACATGTTCTTTCTCTTAACAACAGGCAGAAATCAGAATCAAAGGCATTGACATAGGTGAGTTTTGTAGAGGTGGGGGTAGGCTTCACTTCAGCTGGTATCTTGCTATACATACGATTGAATCTCTTATTAAAATCAGAGAATGGTTCCCCATTTTCCCTTTTGAGGTTGCCAAACTTAGTATGGTAGTATAGCAGATCTTTCTTATCTACCCAATGCTTTAAAAACACATCATCTAATGCTTCAATGTCTATTATAGACCTAGGGGTCAGCTCTCTGAACCACTTTCTAGCCTCTCCATCAAGGCTTTGGACAAATACTCTCATCCACACATCATCTTCACTGATGTCTAAATTATCAGCATAACTATAAAAAGACTCAAGGTGTTCTTCAGCTGTTACTCCCTCTGTACCAGTGAACTTAGGCATGTATTTTTGATATTCTCTTGTAGGCATGGCATTCAAGGAAATAGGCAAAACTAGGGGTCCATACCTAGCAGCTATGATTCTTTCCATTTTGGTGGGTGCTTGTGGGCCTGCCATGACTGGGGTAGATGGAAGGGTACTGGTAGTTTGGAAGGTAGAGAGTTGAGAAATAAATGAGAGGGCTGAAGGAAACTAATGGACTATAGGGGAGGTTTTCTTTGGACTGAGATCCAAAGGGGAAGTTATTGAACAAGGAGCTTTGTGAATCTCTAGGGGTCTTTCTTCACTGATAGTACTAGGCTCTATATATTCAACATGTGCATGCTCAGTTACAAGCCTTTCTTGTAGAGATACATAAGATTGTTTAGGCTTACCTGATCGTGATGCTCCTTTTCGTGATATTTTGCTTTGCTTGACAATCTTCTCAGGGTCAAGCACTGGGTCAACAGGTGACTTCTGATGATTTCTCTGAGTGTGTCTCACAAACTGAGCCAGAACTGTGATGTGGAGTCGCCAAAAGGTTCGGCCTCCAGTAGAGTCACTAGATAGATGATTACAACCAAAAATGTGTCCAGACTTTGTCTATCATCAAAGCTAGATCTGTGTCACTCTCCCAGGGAAGATGAGCTTCAATCTCCTCTCCCCAGCAACAACGCCACTTATGTTAGGATTCCAAGAAACTCTCCTAGGTTGTAGCTCAGAGATGCTTGGTAACATATAAATTCAACTATTGTTGCAGGTTTAGTGGAAGGAATGATGGTTGAGTTCAAGCCAGATAACCACTTCTACTTTGTTTCACTCCAGACATGCGTGAACAGCCTCAGTCTACAAGGCTTTAGACCACCAATGCTCACAGTTTGAGGTATTAGGTGAATATGGAGAATACTAACCACACCAGCAGATGCACAAGACCATGGGATGGCTGACTGCAACTAGTAAAGAAACCTGTAAATCTAATCTACTAATGCAAAGACAAGATGACAGCTCTCTTGCATTAGATAGAAAGAAACCTAGGCAACCTATTCAATGATGCAATCAATGCTTTAACACAGAGATAAGATGAAAGTTATCTAGTGCTAAAGACCATGAGCTCGAGAATATAGCATATCAGGCACAAGCTTAAGATAAGAAGAAAATGGACAGTGAGCAGTTAACAACAAAGGAAGCTTGTATTAGCTAAAAATGAAGACAAGACGTTGCAAGTGACAAAATATCTACAGTCTCTAGAAATTGAACCTTACATCAAATGCCAACCTTGATTACATCTTTCTTCTGGTTATTTATAAGTTTATAATACTATGGAACTTGGCCATTTAGGTATGGAGGGGTCATAATTGACCACCAACTGCATCTAACTACCTAATGGAGTCTCTAAACATGTTTGCTTGCTTCAGTGGGTGAATCTGATCTGTTCAGATGCTGTGTTGTCCCTTTAGGCGGTTGGAGTGCTTGTACCAATGGAGTCGATGACTGATAAATTCAGTTACAGGGTCGTGCTTGTCCTTTTCTCCCTTGGCCATGATTTCTATTAAATATGGTTGTTGGGGGTCTGACAGTGACTAATATTGGCATAGCTGGTCATCTCCTTCTTCCGGGAAAATAGAATGGTCAAGGATGTGGGATGCATGGGCAAACAGAAAGTCAGGATGAGAGGGAAGGATCACTGTCAGATCAGGAAAATGGACGGCAAAAATGGCTCGACGGAGTTTGTTGGTCGAGGTGGGAGGGAGGTGAATTGGGGCCATCGGATCTTCAGCGGACAGATCAGGCGGTCATCGGGCTATGGAGCTGCATGGTCGTTTAACGGGCGTGAGCAGTTTGGTTGGGCGGTAAAGGTATTCATCGCACTGCTTTCGGGCGTCAAGCGGTAAAAGCCCGGGGTCGCGTGATTCCATTCAGCGATCGACATGTAGTGGTGGATGAGAGAGAAAAACCACTCTCATCGCGCACTATCGTTTAATCAATTTGATGGCGCGATGAAAGCGAAGACCGTCAGATCTTGGCAGAGATGATCTGACAACGGAGAATGGTAGAGTAAGTTGTCTTTATCGGATGCGACGACAGTCGTTGGATCGGCGAGGAAGATCAATGGCGGGGAAACGATGAGGGGTTTATGAGTGCGTGAGGGTGTATGGGTGAGATTTTATGGTGGGTTTGGGCTTTGTACTTGGGGCTAAGGCCAAAGGGGATTAATCTATCGGGTTTAGAAGAAAAATATAGGAATGGAGGTGGCAGAGAGAAAGCGGGATAGAAGGAAAAGGGAAAATGACCCATGAGGGGCCCCTTTGAAGACACCATCACACAGACTGGAACTCCTCCATGATCTTAGAAAGTCAACGCTGCATAGCAGAGCTAACATAAACCTCACAATATAAGTTTGACAATGTATAATAAACATCATATGGATATTTACAATATAAGTGATCACAATATTGACACTTCAATTTAATATAATTTGGGCGTGGTTAATATTTGTGGGCCCTTAAGATGATTCGATGACTGTGAGGAGGCAGGGGATGTGATGACCAAGGTTCAATTGCAACATAAACCTTACAATGTTGATCCTTCGACATAAATATTATGACATATTTAGGTGTGGAGGATCCCTAAATGACCCAATGTAGGAGGTCCAACTTTAATTGTGTTGGTCCAATAGCCCAAACCCTGCTTGAAAGGTTAATGGAATTAACCATGTTTGGCGTTTCAATGTCCCAATTATGGAGTATAAATTATGGCAATTGTGCCCAATTTTGGAGTATGAAATACGACAATTGTGCTTGATTTTAGAGCATGAACTATGACAATTATGCCCAATTCTCGACGGTCTGTAACAGCCCTGGTGAAAATTCCATGTAAAATATATATAAATACCACAGATGATGGGACACGTATTCCAAGTTGAATGTTGGGAAGGACATCTTAGTGTGTGTTCATTTGGTTGTTTATGGCTAAGGAAATTGGAAAAGGTAATGGTTAAGGCATTAAAGAGGCAAAAAGTTATTTTGGCACATTTATTTATGAAAATAATGGAAATTAGGAGAAAATGAAGGTGAAAGGTCACATGTTGCATGTGAGGAGGAAATTGAAGGAAAATAATGGAAAATAAAGAAAATAGAGGCCTCATTCATAAAAAGGCTTATGAGGATCAGTTGGTAAGACTTGGTTAGTTTAATTTGGAGCTCTCTCATTATTCTCCCTCTCTCTCATACTCTTGGACACTTAGAGTTTTCTTGGGGCACTTTGGCATTGGAGCAAGAAAGGAAAAGAAGGAAAGAGGAAGCAAAGATCAAGCAGGGAAAGACAGGATCAAGCAGCTACAATAGACTTCATTGCAAGTATCAACTTGCATGTGTATTTTTCTTGCTAGATTTGGTATGCATGGGATTGCATGTGTTTCTTTTCTACCATGGCATGGGTTTTGCTAGGAATGACATTATTTTCAGCCTAGCCTTGCCATTTCCTGATAACTTTGACGGGATGGGTTCTCTCATGCGTTTGGTGGGGGATGGTTGGATTGGATTTGAAGCTGAGTGGGGTGGATCTCTGAATTGATAAACACATGGTGGTAGTGGTCCCTAAACCAGATCGAGGATGCAAGAAGCCACTAGCCTAGTAACCCCTAAACCAGACTGTGGGTTGCAGTAAAGCCAGATTGTGTGCCTCGATGGGCCTAGGAATCCTTGTCAGTGAATGGCGGGATATACGGTAAAGCTAAGATGTGGATTTTCTCTCCATTGGGCCTAGTGATTCCAGGATGGAATGCACGGTGAAGCCTGGAGAGTATGTCTCGGTGTAGGGCCTAGTGATCCCTAGATCAGATTTCAGATGCATGGTAAATCTTGAGAGACTAGCAAGCACTCAAATTCCTCACAGTGTAGGCGGAGAACTCTGGTGGCATCCACATTGATTGGTGTTTTTGATGTGTTCTATGAGTCCCACATTCATGCTTGGAATATGGCACGGGGGTGATTGGTTTAAGAGAGACTTGGCTCACCCAATCTATGGTCGGGTGGAACATGGTAGTCCCATCACCAGTTGGTTCATTGCATTATTAATGAAAAATTCATTACCTTGATTTTCATGTGCAAATGTATTGATGTGTATATGGATTTTGATGGATGATATGTTTATTGTATTTCTATTCCTATTATTTTGGTTATATGCATATTTAACCTGGAGGATGTTACAGAGTGGTATCAGAGCATGGTTCAAACACTTGGACTGGATGGGCTCTATCATAGGTGAAATGAAGAACAAAGGTTAAATTTTAGACCCTTCTTTCATCTCTGTTATAACTTTTCTTATGTGGCATATTAGAGGTTGAAAATTTGTCCATATTGAAGGTAATTCCCACTGATAATGTGGTAAAAATTTTAGATATTGTTTCAAAATACTTTAGGAATTATGATCTACGGAAGATGACCTACCTGAATGCACCTTTAAATAGGTCATGTTGGAATTTCTGGAATAACTCATCTTCTGTAGGCTTTAAGAAGCTGAAAAATTAAGGTCTATACTCAAATGTTGGAACTTCTGGAATAACTCATCTTCTGTTGCTGTGCCTCATTAAGGTCTATACCCAAATCTGCTGCCATCTTAAAAGTTTTGATTTGAAATTCAATTGGCAGTAACACTTGTTTTCCATACACTAATTCATATGGAGAGAAGACAATGATATTCCTACATGTAATCCAATAGGCCCATAATGCCTCACGAAGTCGATCAACCCAATCCTTCTTATATAATTGCACCATCTTAGTGAGGATTGTCTCCAACACAATATTTGTTGATTCCACCTGCCCATTGGCCTGTGGAAGGTAAGGGGTGGACTTTCGATGAGTAATCTGATATTTCTGTACAATTCCCTGCATAAGCTTTGACACAAACTGAGTACCCTGATCTGTAAAAATTTCCCAGGGTACCCCAAATCTTACAAAAAATCAGGAAAAAAATAAAAAATAAAAAATAAAAATAAAAATAAAAAAATGCTACTACTGCTTTTTCTGTTTCTCTAGGTAGTGCTCTTGCTTCCACCCACTTCTTCACATAATCAGTACAAACCAAAATATACTTCTTACCTTTGGACATAGGATTGATGGGACCTACAAAATCAAGAGCCCACCTCTTGAATGGTTCTATTAGAACTTGTGGTTGCAAAGGCATTTCATCCGATTGGACAGGTCACCCTATTCTCTGGTAGCTATCACATCTACGCATAGACTCCTTCGCATCTTTAAAACGACTCGGCCAATAGTACCCAGAGCGGAGGATCTTATAGGTTGTTTGTTTATCTGCAAAATGTCCTCCACAAGGTTCGTTGTGACAAGCTCTCAAGATATCATACTTCTTGTCCTCCCTGACACACCTGCGAATAATCAAGTCAAGTCCGGTGAAAAAGAGGTCTCCTTTTACCCAAGAGTAATTAGCACTTTTCCTAATAATTTTTTTCTTTTGACTAGATGAAAAGTAGGGGGGTAACTTTCCTGCAGCCAGGTAGTTGGACATATCTCCAAACCAAGGTGTTTTAACAAAAATAGCAAAAAAAAATTCATCGGGAAAGTTATCATTAACAAGCACATCCTCACCTGCATGGTTGAGCCTAGATAGGAAATCAGCTACCTGATTTTCTTTTTCGGGCCTGCCCAATACTGTGACATCAAATTCCTATAGCAGCAAAAGCCACCTAGTAGTCCTGTCATTAGTGACTAGTTTGTTCATGAGATATGGAATAGCAAAGTGATCAGTATATACAAAAACTTCATAACCAGTGATGTAATGTCTAAACTTCTTAATAACATAAATTACAGCAAGGAATTCTTTCTCAGTTATGGTGTAATTCAGTTCTATAGGAGTTAAATTTTTAAAAACAACATAAATAGCATGGGTTACGAAATTTTCCTTTTGGCCCAATACCACTCCTATAGCTGAATCAGAGGCATCAATGGAAATATAAAAGGTAAATTTTCAATATGGACGTCTCAGGACAGGTGCTGAAGAAAGTTTTTCCTTGATTGTATCGAATGCAGCTTGACACTCATCACTCCAATGAAATTCATATTCTTTAGTCAATAATTAAATAATGGCGAGGCTATCTTTATAAAATTGTCAACAAACCTTCTATAGTAACCTGCATGTCTCAGGAAACTTCGAACTCCCTTTTGGCTAGTTGGTGGGGATAACTTTTGAATTACTCCGATCTTAGCTAGGTCAACTTTAATTCCTGCAACAAAAACATGATGATCCAAAACAATATCTTCAGTCATAATCATGAAACATTTTTCATTACTCAACGAAAGATTAGTTTCTCTACATCTCTACAAAACTCTCCTAAGATTATGTAGAGCTTCTTCAAAAGTATCACCCATTACTGTAAATTCATCCATGTAAACCTCTACGCAATCATGCAAAAGATCATAGAAAATACCAAGTATCGCCCTTTAAAATGTGGCTGGTGCTTTGCATAAACCAAATGGTAGTACCTTATATGCATAGGTTCCCTAAGGACATATGAATTTTGTCTTCTCCCGGTCCTCTAGAGCTATCCTAATTTGGTTGTATCCACTGAACCCATCAAGGAAAGAAAAATACATCTTCCCTGCTAGAGTGTCCAACACTTGGTCTATAAAAGGCAAAGGAAAGTGATCTTCTAATGTAGCTTTGTTTAGTTCCCTGTAATCCACACACACTTTCCCTTTAAAATTATTTTTAGGGACGATAACCAGTGGGGATACCCAATGGCTGTCTAAAATAGGATAAATGAACCCTACATTTAACAATTTCTGCAACTCATTTTTTACAATTTCTCTCAAAGCAGGGTTCATTCTCCTTTGCAGTTGTCTCATGGGCTTGGAATTTCCCTCTATGTAGATATGATGAATGAATGTATCCAAGTGAATACCCCTCATGTATATGTATTCCCAGGAAAATGTATCCGAAAAGTCTTTCAATGTCTGAATTAATTGCTCCTCCTATTCAAGAGTCAAGGCATAATTGATATTTAGGGTTTTTCCAAAGGAAATTTCAATTACCTTACCTCCACATTCAATCATTGAACATGCAGGAAATGCAGATAAGAGGGTTGAATGTAATTCAATTGTTGTATCATATTTATAAGAGTTATGTAGGTTAGTAACGATATCTAGATTAGGACTAAACTTCCCCTCTAAATGCCGTGAAAAATCAAGATTAGAAATATGACAATTTATCATATTTTCCTCCAAATTTTCCTTAAGGCTCGTGGCTTGGTACTAGGTGAATATCTTTTGAATCATGTTCTTCATCATCCCAATAGGTATTTTCCAACTTTAGGAGAGGTCTGGAAGGGGGGTATAGGTTGATGTGTTTAGTTTAGCCCCATGAGTACCTACACCCTATGTAGGCATCAACCATAGCCAACCAAGGTCTCCCCAAGATCAAAGGATGCCCTCCCAGGTTGGTCTTAGGTTGAAGAACATATAAATCTGCAGGGTATTCCCAGGAATCCAATTAAATGAAAATGTCTTCTAATACACGCTTTGGCTTAACCTTAGACCTATCTGCCAATTCTAACATGGTAGGAGTAGGAAGTAAGTCAAAGGATCCTATGTGAGACAATGTTTCCATGGTCATCACATTGATGGCTGCACCTAAATTGATTAGAGTGTTTCTTATTGGATACCCATTGATAAAGGTGGAAACCATAGGGATCCCATGGTCTTCATATTTCTTAGTAACAAACCCAGTGGACATAAGAGTCGCAAGTTTTCCACCTACTTGAATTGTAGAAGGTTCCTTCTTCTATCTCCCTAGATTCTTAGTACATAACCTCCTCACTGTTTTGGCATAAATAGGGATATCCTTAATTGCTTGTAGTAACAAAATCTTAATGCATACATTTGTCAGTTCAGACACAAGATCAAACTCGCACGGTTTTAGTTTCGTCTCCAACCTCTCGGGAAAAGGAGGATGAATAATATGAGACGAGGAAGTTTCTTATGACTTTGGAATGATTTGTTCAGCTAGTTCAGGTGTGGTTTCTACTTTAGGTGTATCCAAAGTGTATTCCTCTATAATCTCTTCAATTTTTCTAGGCTGAGTCACCACTTTTCCTAATCTGAGTTTGATTTCCTACAGCGACACAGGAAATTCCTGCGGCGCAAGAACAAAAATTTCTTGCAGAGGTTGTGGTGTAATACAATAGGTAGGAAAAGTGGGATAGGTGGCCAATACAATATTGTGAGTAGATTGGACGACTTTATTGTTCAGATTGGGTATTGGTTGGGAAAGAAGTTATGTAGGTCGTGGTTCTGAAGTTGTTGTTGTTGTGGCTGACCCATTTGCTGTGGCATATGTTTTGGCTGATAAAAATTTTGAGGGGGGTAATTTAATGCTGCAGGATAAGGAAAATTATCCTGCCAAGGTTGTTGTGGAGGCCAGGGATGCCAAGGCATGGGAATGTTCCACATATGATTCTAAGCATAAGGAAATTGAGAATGTTGTTGTGACATACCTATAGGACATGGTTGCCATGGTTTTTGAGGTGCCATTGCATAGAGTGCATTGAAAGCTTCGAGATCTACTAGATATGTTGCTTTAATCCCTGGAAGAGAAGGACACTAATCAATAGAATGATCAACCTCAAAAATTTGGCATACCTCTATACTGTCTACAAGACATTCCCTCAAGGGATGTTTCTTCCTACACTTGGAGCAGAACACAGCCAAGGCTTTCTCCACTTCCTCTTACTTCTTCTTAGCCCGTAAAAAATCTCACTGTGAAGACAAAGTTCTTAGAATGTCAGTTTTAAAATTTTCAAATAAGTTTCCCATTTCAACTCTGGTTACCCCAACACTTACAGCTGATTTAGTGAATCTAGAAGATGTATCTCCTGATCCTTTTGCAACCTTAGAATTTCCCCTCGAATATTGTCGACACAACTCTCACACATCATCATAACTTAATTTGATACATCACCTGCTCCCATCAAGTTCAAAACCTCAAGAGATTCTGGTCTTATGGCTCTCAACAAGATTGTCCTCAGGGTTTCCTTGTTCAGATGTTTCATCTTGGATTTTTGAAAATTATACTGGAATATTTCCAAGAAGTCTTCCAGCCTTTCTTCCTCCTTCTGAGTCATGCCAAAGATTTCTTCCCTAATGTCCCTGGTCTTACAATAATCCTGGTACTTTTTCAGGAACACCTTCTTCATGTCATCTCATGTCAAAATGGAATTCGCAGTTAGTCTCATGAACCATCTAAGAGTTTCATCCTTTAATGTGGCAAGAAACAACTTCAACTTTTGAGAATTTGAAGAGTAATCGTAGCTCCTGCACAATACATCAAACTCAAATAAGAAAGCATCAAGATCTTCACTAGAGTTACCATGAAAATTAGGCAACGTGGAGGGAGGAATGTTTTTCATTTGACTGGTCTGAACAAAAAACAATATAAACTTTGAAACGGGAACTGATACTGTTCCCCGTTTTGTAGAGATAGCAAAAAATTGACCTAATTTTGAAAAGGGGCGATGCAGACAACACATATATTTTTTTTAGAGCATAGTTTTTGGCACTTTAAATAACCGATACGATTACCCGTTTCATAGGGGTAGTAAAAACGTGACTCGATTTTGAAAAGTGGTGATGGAGAATACACTTTTTTTTTTGGAGCATATTTTTGACACTTTAAATTTTCTTATGTATCAAATATAAATATTTGTTTTTAAA
>APFE030500641.1:0-17801 GCA_000404065.3 Pinus taeda | reverse complement strand
AGGCCACTTGCATCACGGGGACTTGTGCAGCAAATTCCTACCAACTCGTTTATAAATATTTCTTGTTTAGAAATATTGATAAGGTAGCTTACATTGTGTGTAAGAAACCATACCCTCAGTGGTTGAACAACATATATCATTACTCTTTGATCAAAATCATTGTTCTTCACCATCTTAGTCTTCTTAACATTCCTTAGGAGGCTTTCATTGCTCATGAGATTTTCAAAGGTCCACAGATCCCTTCACCAGTGCATCAAGAAGAAGGCGGGCCTTCTAGCCATGAAGAAACAAGGGAAGAGGTCAAGGAAACCAAAACTTCTGAGATGACATTGTACTTAACATATTAGAAAGGCACAAGGAGACTTTTTGCAGCCGCTAGGCAAGTGTTTTCTCCACAAGATGTGAAAGGGGCCTTGCCTTCATCATCAGTCCACAGGGAAATGTTATCTCCACAAGGTGTGGAAGGGGCATTGCCTTAGTCATCGACAAAACAGGTACAGGTTGAATAGTTGAGAAGAGGAAAGGAAAAAGTGAAGGAAGAGGTTCTTGGTGATGAGGATGAAAGAGATTTTGATTTTCTTGAGCATGAGGAGCCACAACAACATTTTACTCCTCATGGAGTTGGCATCATTGACCTGGAAGCTCGGGATGAAGAAACTATCAAGGACATCATCATTCAAGAGACGAAAGCTCAAATACAAGCTTTGGCAGACAATTTTGAGAGAGCCAAGTTCATCATCAAATATTTAGAATAGGAAAACAAACAATTGAGTGACAAGAAAGTCCTCATGGAGCTACAAATGATCAAAGCAAATAGGCAAATGGCTAAAGAGGCTCATGTCACATTTACTCCTACTGAGCAAGAGATTGAAAATGATAGCGAAACTTGCCTTGAGAGGGTCAACATACATCTTGAAGGACTAATTGAGAAGGTCAACAGTGATAAGAAAATGCTTTGCCACATGGCCTACCAATACATGACCCGCAACAAAATCTGTAACATGAGAATTAGAAAATTGAAGGAAAGGCTAAGGAGAGCTTTAGAAGACAAAAAGTAGCAAGATAAATTTAGAATGTTAGCTGAAGCCTCCGTAGTCCATCAAAGTAGTTGATGGTGGTGTCCCATGCGAAATTTGGGCAAATTTTGGAAAGCTTTTGCATTTTTGGAGTTTTGTAATTTTTAACACAGAAATTTTGCCCAGAAGCGCAACACCACCGGTGCTGCGCTTTTTCCTGGAGCATCATATGGAGAAAAGGTTTGCATATTTGGATTCAGGATGATGAGGACATGCACCCTGGAAATTCAGAAGTTTTGGAGCAAATCTGGGTCACTAAAAGGTCCAAAATACCAAAACAATGACCTCTCTGCCTCTTTTTGGATACATAGAAGCAGTCTTCGGAGATTAAAGTTTTGAGGAGGCAAATGATCTCCAAATTCGAAAATTCTAGGTGTTTCCAAAACTATACTTGAAGACCTTTCCAATGAGCTAGCATGGGCTCAATTTGACTAAGGGGAAGGCCTCCAAACGTATGCTGAATGTGGCTACGCTTCTGGCCATTGGCGCTGCGCTTTTGACCATTTTGCTCAGAAAATCAAAATTTGCCTGTTTTGAATGGAATCTGATTTCTCTCTCCTCATGGATGTTTTTACTGATGTAATTGATGGCATGGTATGTAAATGTAATGGTAGATTACTGTTATAGGGTACATTCATTAGTTAGAGGTGGTTTTGAGGCAAATGAATCAGTTTCCCTACTTATAGAGGCAAGTTGTTTGACTGCCTATATTCCTAGTCCTTGTTTAGAAATGGTTGAAACAAATCCTCTTCTCATGGTTTCAAGCCCTGATGGTTAGGATGAGGGATTTTAATGTCTATATTATGTATTTTCTTTCTCATTTGCAAGGGTTGGATTCACTTGGATGCTCTGAACGATGTTGTACATCATTGTAAATAGTTTGGCAATGAAATTAATAGGAGTTGCAGCTATTTTTATGGGATACCTGTGGTATGGTGCTTTTGCATAGTTTCTTCTTTTGTTATTAGTTGTTTACATGTTTTATGTATGCCATCATCTATTTCACTACTTCTAACTGAATGATATCAAGATAGATAGGTAGAATTCATTGTTTACAGTGCTCTACCTTGGGAAACCATTCAGTGTTCTATGTTTTCTGTTGTTTGAGAAGGATACATGATCTTTACATGCCCTCCTCAGTGCCTCACCAGTCTTAGACATCTCACCTCACTCAATTTCAAATGTTAAAGTCTAGACCTACCTTTCCCCATAGAACACCCTACATTTTGACCTAATTTTCGAGACCCAAATTGCCCAACTTCATCTGATCCAGCAAAAAACCAACAAAATCAATCAAAACCCTTGAGCTATTATACCTAGCATAAAATATTGTTCTTGATCCAGTCATCTTGACTAAGGTTTATAAGGAGAGATCCCTCTCCCAACCTGGTAGGGCTAGCTACTAGGTGAAGTTTGGTTTATGGTTACCCTAGAACTGCCTTCACTCACCCTGAGGACAATCTAGGCTCTAACATAGTGGCGACCATACTGTTGAATGAAATATCATTACACCACAATACTTTTTGATTCTTTTCGAGATGTTCTGAACTTTTGGATGATCAGTTTAGAATTCATTAGGCTGAAAAGTGGAAAGTTATAGAGCAATAAGAAAATCTTTTGAATTTGAACATACTGGCTTTAAAAAGGTACACCATATCCAAACCGGATCCCAATCCTCCAGACATTGTTAATGAGCCTCAATGCATTGGCCGAAATTATAAGAAAGTGGTAGATAGACCTATAGTAAATCAAGAATCACCAAGAGAAAAATCCTTCACTAGAGTCAATTCATTCCCAAAAAAGTTAGAGACCTTGCAAAATCTTGAATTTGATGTTAATTTTGAGAAAAGTCTATTCCGCAGCAAGTCTTTAAATTGGATTGACCAAACAGTTCTTGATCCTTCCATATTTCAAGATAATTCTGATCAACAAAGTTCTTATTCACATCTTCTTCATACTCTTTATTTCATAAAAAATATTTTTGCAGAATCAACTCGCAAGACTCGTACCCCATTCATTGATTTCTGAGACATTTCCACTCAAACTAGCCCTTGGCTTGCACCTTCTTCTCCATATATTGATCAGGCAACTCAGACTATCACCAGTATCCCTAAGCTTTCAGAATTGACGTCCACTACTCATAGTTCATTAGTAGTCCCATCAAGTTCCGAAGTTCATTCTCAACCTCAGTTTATACCTACCCTCCCCCTTCAACCTATCATATCTGATCAAAGACTTATCACCACTACTCCTCCATCGACTCCTCCATCAACCACACCATTAAAACCATGTAGTCCAACCGTTTTTTCAAATCCACCTCGAGTCATGGTTGCCCGATATGCACTCGTCGTTCTGCCTCAGAATCTGGATGATATGCCTACTAATTACCAAAGTAAGATACCTCTTTTTGATGCCACTCAAAGCATTACAGCACAACAACATGTTGATAGAACGAATGATTTCTTCGATCTACATGAGGTAGATGAAGAAAATGTGACCATGAGATTATTTGTGCAAAGTTTTGGAGGTGAGGTTTAGAAATTGTTCCGAGCTTTACCAACAACCTCTATCAACACTGTGCTGGTTCTGCATAGACAATTCCTTGACTGGTGGGAGGTAAAGAAGAACCCACTCCAAATTTTATCTAAGTATGAAAATATCAAAAGGAATGTGGGTGAAAGTGTGCAAGATTACTGTGTAAGGTTCAATGCAGTTTATAATGCTATTCTGGCTGACATTAAACCACCGATGGGGTTATCATTGATCGAATTTCCAGAAGGCTTCGATGTTGATATGGCATATCAGTTACGAGAAAGAGATCCTACCACACTTGAAGATATGCAGAAGAACGTTGTAAGTGTAGAAGCAAATCTACTGGCCAAAAGAGCAAGGATGAAAACTGAAAAGAAGGTGACTATAAAGGAAGAAGCATCTTCCTTAGATGTTAATGCAGATAATTTGCTCCAGAAAATTGAGAAGATGTTTGACCAGTTGACGGTTGTAGATAAACCTGAAACATCAATCAAGAATCCAAACTTCAGAGGACAACAACATCCTCAATTTCGGATTAAACAAAGGGAGAAAAAGGCACAAGATCAAACAACACAACTACAGTAGGTCAGAATTCCTTTGCAACAAAACTATGTGCACGGAATAGATGATGAAGATGATGATGATCTGGTGGTTGAGGAAAACCATTTCTTTACTGCCGATGGCATGCCCGTTTTTCTGACGGAAGATGAAGAATATTCGGAGGTTCCAGATACCCAAAGGGATGAAGATTATACACTAGCAAATGAGGTAGTGTTGGAGGATGAGTCAAATGATTATTAGTGAGGATATATGAATGCATTGACAACATAGCAGAAGCCATATTCATTGAGAAGCAGGGATGTACCAATTAGTCCAATTCAAAAGATAAAGGAAGCACAATCCAAAAATGAAAGGGAAAGAGCCTACTGATCCAAATTCCAGCAAAGGACCATAAGCAAATAGCGCTGCAAATGAGAAGAATAGCCAGAAAAGTGCAGCAAAAGAAAGAGACGAAAAGAAGGACCTTCCAATCAAAGAGGTAGATAAAGGTTCAACTTTTAATTTAGAAAATGAGATTGCTAAATTAAAGGTTTCAATTCCTTTGACTGAGTTGATAAAGAACAACAACTATAAACACCAGGTGTCCAAAATTTTGCATATAGATTGTTTATCTGATATGGTCAATGTAGAAGATAATCACCCAAAGCTCATTTTTGGCCCTGCATTAGAACGTCAGTCTAAGGATAGTGAAGTTCCTCCTTTTTATATAAGCCTTAGACTACACGAGTATGTTCTCCATAATGCCATGTTCGACTCTGGAACTTCCCATAATCTGATGCCAAAAGCCATTATGGAGAAACTAGGCCTTGACACTACTCGAAAATATCATGACCTGTACTCTTTTGATTCCAGTAAGGACAGTTGTATTGGTCTTATCAAAGACTTGATGGTATCTTTAGACCAAATTCCAGCCAAGAATGTTTTGATGAATGTGATTTTTGCGGACATTCCACCACGGTTTCGTATGCTTTTGTCCAGATCGTGGGGTGAAAAGCTAAAAGGAACTTTATAACTTGATTTCTCTTATGCTGCCATTCACGTGTTTGGCCAATTGAAAAAACTATACAGGGAGAAGAAAATGAAATACATGATTACTAGCAAAGAGAAACCATTTAATCATCCAATTAATGTTGTACATAAATATTTAGAATCATTTGTACTATATTCAGATTGTGATTTGAATGATGTTGATAGTCAGTTAGTTGAAGTAGAAGATGTTCCAAAGATTTCAGAAAATTTTAGAGGAGACCTTGATCAAGAAAGATAGAAAATAGCAATTTCTTCCGAGTAGTCCTCATACCTGCAGTAGAAAAAAGGTAGTGAACAACATAAAAATGAAGAGATCAGTCAAGGTAAGGAAGAGAAGGAAACAAAATTTCAGCATCTAGAAGAAGAGGCAGGTCTTTGGAGCATGGATTTTGAGGGAGCTGTGGGTAAGGATGGTGGTGGCATAGGGATTTGGATTCGTAGCCTTGCTTTCTAGCTTGACAAGGTCCCTAGTAATGTTAGAGTGTGTTCTTACAAATTGGCTTTCGATTGCTCTAACAATGAAGCTGAGTATGAAGCTTTGATTGCAGGTTTGAAAATTTTGAAGAAGCTTAATGTTAAGAGGATTTCAGTTTATGGATATTTAGAGCTTGTAATCAAACAGGTAAAGGGAGAGTACCAAGCAAAGCACCCATGGATGAGAGCCTACAGAAATGAAGTTCTAGACATCTTGCGAATGTCTCTTGATTATAATTTGACAGCTGTACCCCGGACTCAGAATATTATTGCAGATTCGCTCGCCACTGCTACAAGAAATTTGAAGATCCCAATGAACTCCAACAACAAGTTTGAAATTCATGTCAAACATTGGCCTGTTGTTCCGGACAATTTAAGGTATTGGCAGGTGTTTTGGGACGATAATGAAATCAACACTTTTTGCAAAATGAAGTAGATTACAAGGATGCTTCCATAGATGATGACTATGATACCGATGAACCAGAAATTGAGGTGAGCCAAATGGAGATATTGCAGCTGAAAGACACCATTATTCCTAAAGGTCTCATACCTTTAGAAGAACTTTCTGATCAAGATGATGTAGCTAGAAAGCCGAGGCTGGTGCCTATAGATAAAGGTGTTGAGGATGTCAATATTGGAACAACAGATAAACCCAAGTTTGTGAAATTGTCCAAAACATTGACTCCTAAGGTAAAGACTAAATATGTTAGATTTTTATCTGAATTTTCTAATGTGTTTGAATGTGATTATTCAGATCTGAAGGTGTATGACAAATATATAATTCAACACACTATTCCCATCAAGCCAAATCAGAAGTCGTTCAGACATAAGCTGAGAAGGATTAAGCCAAAGTTGTTGCTTTCCATTGAAAAAGAGGTAAATAGATTATTCAAAGTTGGTATAGTTGTCCCAATCAGATTTTCTGATTAGATTTCAAACCTGGTTCCGGTATGAAAGAAATCCGGAGAAATCATATTGTGTATTGATTTCTAGAACCTTAATAAGGGAGCTTTGAAGGATAATTACCCACTTCCGAAGATGGATCATATCCTACAAAGAGTGGTTGGAGCATCATGCATGTCACTACTCGACGGATATCCAGGTTGTAATGAGATTCTGGTGCATGAAAATGATTGAGACAAAACTGAATTTACCACACCTCGGGGGACTTTTCATTATGCAAAAATGCCATTTGGTTTGAAGAATGATGGAGCCATATTTCAGCGTGCAATGGACATCACTTTTGCCAATGAAAATGATGTATTTCTGGTTGTATATTTAGATGATTTGACAGTGTTTTTAGGTTCCAATGGTGAGCATATTCACCATTTAAAGATTGTGTTCTAGAGATGTAGGAAGTTCGGGAAATCTCTTAATCCCAAGAAAATTATCTTCGCCATGGATGAAGGAAAGCTTCTTGGTCACATTATCTAAAAAGAGGGCATTTGCATTGATCCTTCAAGGGTGGAGGCAATTCAGCAAATAGATTTTCCCTGGAACAAGAAGGAGATACAAGATTTTAATGGTAAGGTGAATCTATTACATAGATTTGTGCCTAATCTAGATGAGCATTTAAGGGAAATAACTAACATGTTAAAAAAGGACAGCATGGTAAAATAAATGGAGGATGCCATGAATTCATTAAATCTGGTAAATTATGCTTTATCTATAGCCCCGGTATTGATTAGTCCTGATTATACTCAAGATTTCATCATATTTTCATTTGCATCCGAGCATACCATGGCTACAATATTGATCCAAAAGTGAGATCAGCTGGAGAAGCCCATTTCCCTTTTCAGCAGGACCATTAGAGATGTTGCCTTGTGGTACAATATAATTGAAAAACCGGCTCTTGCTCTTGTCAAAGCTTTGAAGGATTTCAGAGTGTATATTCTACACTCGCACATTATAGCAAACATTCCAAATGCAGCAATAAAGGATGTGCTGATACAAACTAATCCAGAAGGAAGGTGGGGTAATCATTCCAGAGGTGCAACAATTCTCCTAAGGCAACTATATTTTTGACATTTCTCTAAAACCATGACACCTGTGTAAAAAGTGAAGGAGGTTTTTCTTCCTTGGCCTATTGTGAACAACAACTGTTCTCATATTTTCCAAATTCATTTTTCCTTGCTCAGAAACATCATTTGAATAAAACCTATCCTGATGTGTGGAACAGGGGATTTGTCGAGATGAAGTGAAATTAAGGGGATAAGGGGCTTCTAAATTCTTGAGAAAGTTTTGGGACGTAGGGAGGGATGTTAGGAAATAGGGTAAAGTGGAATTTCAAAGATTGAGTGAGGGGAAGGGGTCCAAAAGGGAAAAACACAAGGCTAGCTTAGAAAGTTGTCAAATTGTAGCAAGAAGCTAGGATTGATGGGAAAATGATGAATTTGAAGGATATCAGTGATGGAAAATGTTTAATAAGGTACATTAAGGATAGGTAAGGTGTATGAACATCAGGATACAAGTTTTTTTGATGATTTGACCATACGAGAGAAATTACCTTCAAACCTTAGGAGAGGGAAATGGGCCTTACCCAAGCACAACTGAAACATGTGGTAGTAAGGGGGCAAGCAAGGAGTTTAGTCATGCTAATAGGCTCCTTTCTAATAATTTTTCCACCCTTGTGAGGTCTACTAGGCTATACATTCCTTTCTCTTGAACTGTTACTTAATGTTTCCTCTTCATAGCTTGAATCACTATTTCTTGCCATGGTGCTTGTCTTAGGAAAATGTTGAGATGAAGATATGGTGAAAAATGCTAATGAAGGAGGATAATGGTGATGAGTATGAAGAGATTTTGCTCTTGGGAAATGGAATTGGGGAATGAAGGGATTAGTTTTGGGAAACTAGGGTTTAGTGAGGGGAATTAGTTGTTTTAGGGGAGTGGGATATGGGAAAATGGGATAAATGGAGTGATTTAAGGTAATAAAAGAGTGAAAAGGGTTTAATGATGTTTTTTACGATGATGGAATGAAAATTGGACAATGAAATGGAAAATAGTGAAGACAAGCTAGGGTTTCACTTTAAACATGCAAGATTCATGAAGAACACAAGCATGACCTCAAATTCAGCTTTAGGATGATGATTACTTACTTGTACAATGGAAATGCAACATTTTTGAGGGTTATGGCATGATTTGGAACGATTTAGGAATGTTTGGACTAATGCACAGTGCACTGGGCCCAATGCACAGTGCCCTCCTAATGCGCAGTGCCCGTGCAAAATAACACTACAAGAAAGGCACTGATGCACAAGGCCAGCCTGATGCGTAGTGCACTGCCTCTGATGCACAGCGCTAGGCCAAGTTGCTTTGGAAAATAGGGTTTTTGATCTCCTTTGCTCCAAATCGTGATTTTTTTTTCTCCAAGGGTATTTTTCACAAGGAAATGACAAATGGCACCCCTTTCACTTTATATATGGATGACTTTAAATTTTTACTTATTCTCAAACCCACTTTTCTAATGTCAAAGTCACTTTTGATCTTGAGCTGTTTTTCCATTGAAATTGACTTTTCTTAATCATTTGGTAAACTGATGCATTGATGCTTGTGTTTTTGTCTGCAGTGGTTGGCAATGGCAAGGTGAGAAAGGGCAGCAGCTTTGAACTTATTACATATAGAAAATATTGAAATTACATAAAAATTTTGTACATAGAAATAAAAACTTTGTTTTCATTGAGCATATCTTTAGTGAAATTTTGATCTGATGAACTTGTTAGACCTCCGCATGTTCCTGTTGACCCTTTATTGAGTTTTTGATGATGACCATGGTGGCAAACCCTAGACCGAATGAGACCTAAAACCCTAAAAATGATTTTGGTAAATGAAATGAAATAAAATAACAGTAAATGACCTGAACATGTGAAAATAGGCCAGCAGTTAAATGGCATGAGGGAAATTAACAATGAACCACTACCATCAGTTGATCCATGACCTAATGGAATGTAGCTGATCAGATGGGACACCAACTTTGCATGCAAAAAGAGAAATTTGATCACTGATAGAGGGATGAAGATATCGACACTAACATACCTCACATCACTTCTACAACCATTTTTAGAAGTATTCTTTTAAGAATATTTTACTGCAATAGAGATCATCTTCTTTTAATCTATGTTTGAGTCCGCCTCATTTCTGCGAGAATTCAATTCTTTAAACATGTATAATTTGTCTGGATTTCTGCATCATCTTGCTATGACCTTTCTAGTTTCTTCTTCCATAACCTTGCACTTGGTTGATGTAAACACAATTATATTTCCTTCATCCGCCATTTGACCTACACTTAAAATATTTTGCTTTATCCCTTGAACTAATTAAGTATCAATTTCTCCGCTATGTTTATTAATTATGGCTCTACTTTTTTCCAGAACTTTTGCTAGAGCATTATTTCCAAGAATAACCTTACCATATTGGTTTTACTTGAGAGACTCAATCTTTCTCTTATCTCCAGTTGTGTGATGAGAGCATCCGTTATCTATGTACCATTCATCTTCTTCTTCAAACAGGAAGAGAGAAAGACCACAAGTTATTTGTTCTTCTTCTCTCTGCTTATTATGAGAAATGTTGGCAGATCCATCTTTTTCAGGTCTTCTGACATCAATATTCTTATCTAACTGATTTCCATGTTGTCTGAGGTGATCCATAGCTTTGTTCCTACATTATTTTGCTACATGCCCAAGCTTGTTACACGTATAATATCTTATATGAGTAGAGGAATGATAATATTTATGTTTCATATTCCTTCTATAGAAATTACTAGCTTTGTGACCAAATATATTTCAAGCAAAACAATGTCCCTTAAAGAAGCCTGAGTACCTGGAAGATGATGATCATTCTGTGAAGCAGTTATTTTCTTGAGATTGAAACAATCTACTTTTGCAATTGGCTGCAACATGTCCATAATCATGAAATATAAAACATTCAACATTATTGATCAGAGGAGAGAATAGATTAACATTTCTATAGTTAGGAGTAAATGATTTTATTTGAAGATTCACGCTCCTTGGTTGTTGATTAGGTTGACTTCTTATCTCTTTGTTGAGAATTTCAGGTTTTTTATTGTTACACTTAGAATACCTTGCATAAGCTTGTGAACTAGATTCTCCTTCAATAGTTTCATGAAAACCAAGACCAAATTTAATGGTGGGAGACCTTTGACTACTAAGAATATTATCCAAAATATTAGTACTATCTTGAGATCTCCATTAGAGAACTTTTTAGGTCTAAAATGGGCCTCCTAAGAAAAATGTACAACTAAAATAAACTTTATAAGAACCAATAGGATTCAAAATGATGATGTCAACCATGGGGAATGATTCACCATTTTTGGGGTAAAAAAGTAAAAAGATTAAAAAATAATAAAATAATAAAACTACTTTTCAACTTATCTCCCTATGGTTTTACTCAAATTTTGAGTGGGAGTACTCGTTGGATGCAAAATTTGGTTCCTTGTCCAAGGAGTACCCATGTTTCATACTTTCGATGGACCCTACTATACGAAAAATGAGAAATACATGAAAAAACGTTATTGCAATCACATTTTTCACGTATTTCTCATTTTTCATGTAGCAGGGTCCATAAAAAATATGCAACATGTGTACTCCTTGGATGAGAAATCAAATTATGCATCCAATGAGTGTTCCTTCTTGAAATTTGAGTAAACCCATAGGGAGATAAGTTGAAAATGTAGTTTTTTCTTTTTTCCCTCTAAAATTTGATGATGTAATCTAATATTATTTTATTATTTCCACTATTATTTTATAATTCCCTTAGGAGGCTCATTTTAGACCTCAAAATTCCCCTAATGAAATGTTCATATTTTTCTTCTAATTTACCTTTTAGAGTGTTTACCTCAACCTCCATTCTTTGATATTGTTTTTTCTTTTTTAGATACTGCTTCTTCATAACTTCTTCAACCCTTCTTCCTTCTTCCACTTGCTCTTTTAATTTGAGAATCTCTTATCTCAACCCATTTTCTTGTTCTTCAAATGCTTGAAGTAGTTCTTTATTTTGCTTAATTGATTTTTCAAGATATGATCTTAGAGAGATGATCTTAGCTTCAATACCTTCACAATAATGTTTAGATTCCACAACAACATTTACTGATTTAATATGATCCTTGTTATCATATGCCTGCAACGTATCTTTAAGATTAACAATATTTTCCAAAGCAAGATCAAGTTTTGTACTAAGATAAAAAAATTCCCTCTAACTTGTCTTCATCTGAATCATCAACTCAATCTAACACAACAAAGGTTGTTTTGTTATCATGCTCATTTTTTGACACATTGTTAGGGATAGGATTACCTGGTAGTTCCCCTGATGAGGAATATTCCTTTGGGATTTCTTCATGGATTGATTGTATCTTATCCCACAATTTCTTTGTAGCTATATAATGCATAACCTTATTTAATCTTGAATCAAGTATGCTCGAAAACATGCCACTCAATTCCTTACTGGTCTTTTTCACTTCCTCATATGATGGAGGAATTTGGGTACAACCATTGCATACTAGATACCAAACATCAAGGTTCATTAGATTAGACTTCATTTTTCTTTCCATTGTTCATAATTATCTTTTCTTGGCATAGGCACATCTGCATTGTCCATTGTTTATGATTTGCCTTGATCTTCTGCTTTTAGAGGCATCATTTTTAAATCTTTTTTCTCTTTATAGTGCTTACTTTCACTTTTACGCATGAGTGAAAGTTCAATTGTTTCAATGTAATCATCACTATCATTATTGCATAGACAAGGAAATGGACCACAGTTAGAACAAAATCCCATACCTAATAATTATTTGTTACTATCTTCTTCGCTCTTGATCAATAGAAAGATAAATGCATCCAAACCCGAATATTTGCTGACGTTTGTAACTGTCACTACATCTGATATGTCACTATCACAGTTTTCTGAATCCCTCCTTCAAGCTATCTTCTTCATCATCTTGACGATTAACAATGTAAACTTTGAAACGGGAACTATAAACTCAAAACGGGAACTCTGGCCAAAAAACGCAAAAAAAACATCAGAAACAATGCTAAAAACGAAAAGTGTGTATACTGGAATGATGGTTTTTTTTTTTAGGGACAATTTTGAACATGTTTTAAAAATGGCAGTGAAAACAAAATTTTCGTGCAAATTACAGCTTGAAAATGAAAAAGTGATTATACTGGAACAACGATTTTTTTCTTAGGATCAATCTTCAAAATTTAAAAAAAATGCTCGTAAAATGATCCAACAACATAAAAATGACTCATAACTTCTCATTTAACACCAGATGGAAATCAAAAATTTTATTTCAAGACACGATGCATACACTAGTTAGATAAACTGTCTTAA
Organism: Pinus taeda; assembly: GCA_000404065.3. Classification (NCBI taxonomy): domain Eukaryota; kingdom Viridiplantae; phylum Streptophyta; class Pinopsida; order Pinales; family Pinaceae; genus Pinus; species Pinus taeda. The sequence continues at coordinate 4,785 of APFE030500641.1, read as the reverse complement.
ACAATTATTCAAAATCACTCATATTTTCTTGCACGCCATTAGAATTCACATCTTCAGATGAGTGACTGGATGCTGACGAAGATGTTCCATATTCTTCTCTTTCATCAACTAGTGCCCCATCTGAGTCCACATGCATGCCCATCATTTCAGGTTTCAAAATTCTTCTAGATCTATGACTGGTTTCAGCAAACTCCCATCTCAACACTGTTCCTTCTGGTAACAACCTTTTCAGAATCTCTATCATCTTGAAGCGAAGAGTTCCTCTCTTTGTTAAATTGAAGTCATAAACAAGTATGTCAACATCCTCCAATTTCAATATGTCTGTGCGGCGATGATTTATATTCATGCCCTTTCTTTTTCTCTTTCTGCCATTTTTCTTCTCAACTACCATCTCTGGTTTATACACACCATTGAATGGGTGTGTATTTGTGGCATACCAATGTACTTCAACACTTGTAACATCCTCATTTTCTGTAAAGACCTTTATAACTTTAGCAACCCAGAATGGATAGCTATTGGGATCTCCATCTACTAGCACTGCGATCATGCAACCCTCCTTAATATCCTTTAATGAACCCCTGTAAAGGTCTTCCACGGCTTCACTTTGTGCACGAGATCTTCTGGAACCAATATACATCTCTCTTTCCTCTACCTGTGAAGAATTAATAATATCTTGAGATTGTTGCTATTCAACAATGTTTATTTCCTCATGTGCATTCGACACATTTGTGGCCAAATAAATGGATTTTTCAAAGGTATATCTTCATTTGTTGTTTTTGAAATGATATCACTTTGATTATTGAAAAATGTCTCCCACCAAACTGAATCAGCAACGTCAAAGTACTTATATGTATATGTAATACATTTTTTAATTTCTTCTAGGCAATCAAAATAATTTATATCTCTATTTTGTTTGCATGCATTATGAACTTCACCAACTGATTGTAATAAAAATATTTTTGATGCAAATATTGGATGATCTGGAATAAACTTCAAAAATTGCAAACCTGATGATGGTGCCCATTCTGCGGTAGTTGAATACTTCTTGCCCCATATTAGTGTTTTCCCATCAATTTTTTTGATACGAAATTGATGTTGGAAGCTAATGGCATTAAGTTGTTCAATGCATTTCCCCTCACCATATGATCCCATAATAAACCTTCGCATGTCAAAAGTTTCTTCCAACACATCAAAAGTAGGCTCTGGCATGTATCATTTCTTAATACATTCAATTAATGATGGAAAGCTCCCAACTTCCTTCCTCCTCAATGTGACTGAAAAATCACTGAAGATCTGATCAATATGGTCATGAGTGTGCCCAACAAGAAGGAAACCAACCTTTTCCTTCTGAAAAATTCTCAATTCAACAAGCATGTTTAGATATCCAAAAACAACTTGATTTTTGTTTTCACAGCAAGTGTTGTCCAATTGTAGATTCAAAACTTCAGGAAGATTACCAGACCAATGAGAAAGCACATCATGAATTATGGTTATTGTTAGATTTGCATCATTATGGATATTTGGAGCTATGAAGTACATCTTTGGCACCATTTTCCCATTGAATACCATACAACCGACTAAGTGATACTGAATAAAATTTTCCTACTATAAATTTTTGGGTGTATGAACAAAATGTGGTAAAAGTGTTTTCTTCTAGTCCATACCATCAATTATCAAACCCAAATATTTATTCATATTTTCATAACACTTCTTTCGATGCTTGTACAACTTTTTCCTTTCATTTGTTTGTTGTTCGCGATGCTCCTGAAGTTCTTTGACAATTGAATCTACACAACATAAAAGAAAGCCATTAAGAAATATGTTTTCATACTTGATGAATATACAATTTAAAAGTTAAAGTTATGAATGCCTACCTCTTTTTGACCCTTCACATTTGTCCCTTTTTTATTTAAGAGAAGCACATGTACTGCAAATCCCCATCCTTGTCTTCTTAGGAATATGGACGTTGTTGAATTCTTTCTTCCATACCTTCACAAAATATTGATATGTAATAAATTGGGCATGTCCCTCAACAGCTTCTGCATATTCTTGTATAAGTTGTAGATTTCTCATCTTGAAAAATTATCTGGAATATGTATTGTGTCTCTATTTGGCATACACTCTCCATGCTTTGAAAAGAAATCTTTCATCCATGACATTTGTAGTATTTGATAATGGCCCAAACTATCTTTTATGACGTACTTCAGAATAAAATGTGGGATCCTTTTCCAAATTTTCTTGAATTCTTGAGAGACGAAAATTCCCAATTGAATGAAACATTTTGAAAGCTTTTCTACACATAAATAAAGTCCTAATATGATAATCATAACTTGACAATGTAGATTGCATGCACCCAACTAAATATGAATTTTGCATGCTTTTATTCATTGACAAATATCTCTTCCTGCTCTCTAATGCAAATTTGAAATCCATATGTTTCAAGCAATGTTTTTGGCAACATTCACTTGAAATGAGTGCATTGATAGAACTTCTTCTCATCATATATTCTGCTCTATCCCTTGTATAACTAGAACATCTTGCATTGATACGAAAAGGTTTTCTCCTACTCCTCAATACGATATTGCTTGGAAACATCTCCATCATTGGATCATCATTTGTATAAGGATTTTCATCATCATTAAGAGGAATGTTATCCACACTATGATCAACTTTGCTTTTCAAATACTAACTTGGAGGATATTCTTCATCTTCCCCTTCTTCAGTGCTACAGTCATAGTCCTTAGAATTCAGACTCAATGGAAAATTTGACTCGATGTTTATTGGATATTCTTCCTCATGTGCATTTTCAGTGCTGCTCTCACAGTCCATAGAATTAGGACTAAGTGCATCATCCTGTCCTTTATCACTGCTACCTTTATACTCATTAGAATTAGGACTAAGTGTATCATCCTGTCCTTCATCACTGCTGCTCTCATAGTCCTTAGAATTAGGACTAAGAGGACATTGTGACACTCCATTCTTTTGAAATTCATCATCACGCTCTTCATCACTGTTGCTCTCATAGTCCTTCGAATTAGGACTAAGTGGACACTGTGGCACTCCATTCTTTTGAAATTCATCATCCCGCTCTTCATCACTGCTACTGTCATAGTCCTTAGAATTAGGACTAACTGGACACCGTGGCACTCCATACTTTTGAAATTCATCATCCCACTTTTCATCAAAGCTGCTCTCATATAGAATTAGGACTAACTGGACACCATGGAACTCCATACTTTTGAAATTCATCATCCCGCTCTTCATCAAAGCTGCTCTCATAGTCCTTAGAATTAGGACTAACTGGACATCGTGAAACTTCATACTTTTGAAATTCATCATCATGCACTTCATCATCGCTGCTCATAGTCCTTAGAATTAGGACTAAGTGGACACTTTGACACTCCATTCTTTTCAAATTCATTATCACGCTCTTCATCACTGCTGCTTTCATAGTCCTTAGAATTAGGACTAAGTGGACATTGTGACAATCCATTCTTTTGAAATTCGTCATCATGCTCTTCAACACTGTTGCTCTCATAGTCCTTAGAATTAGGACTAAGTGGACACCGTGACACTCCATTCTTTTGAACTTCACCATCATGCTCTTCATCATTGCTGCTTTCATAGTCCTTAGAATTAGGACTAAGTGGACACTGTGAGACTCCATTCTTTTGAAATTTGTCATCAAGCTCTTCATCACCACTGCTTTCATAGTCCTTCGAATTCGGACTAAGCGGAATCTGTGACTCTTTATTTATTTGAAATTCTCCATCCCCTCTTTCATTAGTGCTACTCTCATAGTCCTTAGGATTAGGACTAAGTGGAAGAATTGACTTTCTATTCATAGTGGAAGAATTCTGGCTATATTCATCCATATGAATAGAGTTGTTACACGATGAAGATGTTGATGCTGTATAAATCGAAACTTCACTATCAAGGAAATCCATCCCTTTCAAATAGAAGATGTTGAATGATACAAATGGAGAGTATCCTAAAGATATTATATAGCTTAGAGAATGAAATTTTCCCTCCAAAAATTCCCCCCCCCCAAAAAAAAATTTCATGAAAATATTTCCCTTCAAAAATTTCGCGAAAATATTTCCCTCCTAAAAGTTTGTGAGATTTATTTATCTTCATTATTTTATTCTACAATTTAATGAAAATGTAAACTAATTTTTTTTATGAAATAAATCATTAAAGTTAAAATTGTAAACTACAACTTCTACCTAAATTATTTTGATAGTCAAAGTATATAATATTTACTAAACAATTGAATGTTTTATTTTTATTTTTTATAATACATTGTGAAACAAATTAATCCCACATTCACCCCGTTGTAAAAAAATTTCATAATATTCGCTTTATCATATTTTCCTTCATTGCCATAAAAAATTAACATGTTAAAATTTATTAAAACTGATCAATCCCGCATTCACCATACGGTAAAACATCTATGTAATTTCACTTATATACTCCATTATCACTATTACTCACATTACATAAAGGTTTTCCGAGGTTCGTTGAAAAACTTGGAGCGAATTTGTGGAGCAATTACATTGGTATCAACAACATATTCAACGAAGAATTCTCTCAATTGAAAGGTTAGTTAAATTTTTTTCCTTGAAAATTCTCATATTAGATTAGTTTAACGAAGTAGATATTTTTTTTAAAACTTAAAATTTTTTGTCAACCAAACTAACTAATATTTCCATCGAAACCATAGTGGGCCTGGGTTACCCCTATCCTACAACTGGTCGGCCACCCACTCCCTCCACACACTCTACC
>APFE030500640.1:150299-186615 GCA_000404065.3 Pinus taeda | reverse complement strand
TCCATCACATCATATTTAAGAGAAAATTCTAAGGTTCAAGCAGTGGAACATCACATCGAACATCAACAACAAGTCCTACAAATCTTAAAGGATAACCTCATGTTGGCACAGAATAGAATGAAACAACAGGCAGATCAACATCTCAGCGAAAGAAGTTTTGATGTAGGTGATTGGGTATTCCTACGACTACAACCATATAAACAAAAGTCCTTCAAGCAAGCTAAGAAGGATAATAAATTATCACCAAAGTATTATGGTCCATACAAGGTGTTGCAAAAGATTGGTACTATGGCATACAAATTAGAGCTTCCTGCAACTTCTCGATTGCACCGAGTTTTCCATGTTTCATGTTTAAAGAAGGTTATAGGCGATAAGGTACCAGTTCAAACAATATTGCCAGAACTTGACGAGGAAGGAAAAATTATATTGGAACCAGAAGCAGTCACAGAAACAAGAACTCGACAACTACCAAATCGATCAATTTCAGAGTATCTTATCAAGTGGAAGAACTTATCTGCTGAAGATTCCACATGGGAGGATGAGAATGTTATATAGAAGTATCCAGAACTACTCGAGTGTTGAGGAAAGCACTCTTTTGAAGGAGAGGGGCATGTTGGGTCCCTATAAAACTGGTGATTACCCCATTACTATTGCAGTTATACCCCTTATTAATATTGTTATGCCCCTATTTCCCCCATTCTGTTATTACTGTGCCCCATAGAATCCCTCTATTGTTATTTTTGTGGCTTTATATTATTATTATTAGCTCGGTCGGGCTATATTGTGACTCGTTAGACTCCTATATATAAAAAGGAGGTTTTCTCATTTGAATAATCGAAGAATTGTTCATTTATGTAATGTAAAGGAGGTTGCCCCCTCGAAGAGGCTGAATTCTAAGTCGTTGATCTATATTTTCTATCTTTTTCTTGAGCTGGGTACATAACAGTCCCTTTTCATACATTTGTGTCTCTCAAGCCTGAAAAGGAAGAAAACTATACTTGGGAGAGCCACTTGACCATTTCAGCCAAGGAGTACCTTTTTCGTAAATAGTGCCTCCCAACTCGAATAAGGGGTAAACTTATATTGGGTGCACAATGTTTCACAACCATTAACGAGTTTGAAACAACAAGGGCTCGACCATATTTTCACTTTTAAAGGGTCAGAAAAGAGCTGAAAGTAGACCCACCATTTTTATTCTCTTTAATGAGTCAAAAAGGGAAAAATACTCTGAAATCTTTTCATATGAGTTTAACGAATCGAGAAAAGAGTTGAAATGTGACTCATTGTCATCATTGAGCATCCATCACCTGTCGTTGTACAAGTAAGGCAAAGTGTATTTCCAAGCTCTTGAGGAAAATTACATCAAAAATATTTACAAAACCTCATATTATCATGAAAAAAATGAATGAAAATGGGAAAAGTAAATATATTTTTACCATTTTACCTTTGCAGTGAAGACTTTTTACCCACTTTTGCCCCAATTTTTCTGGAGCATATTGTAGGAGATCCGGGAGGTCAATCAATGAGCCGTCAGTTCCAGGTAATAGTCGAAGCCATGAGCTCGATTTTCATGCCATTCATTATGTTTTTAGCCATTTTTTCATATTTTTACAAAGGTTTTCGAGAAAAAATTTTGCCCTTGGTCACCGCGATTTTCGGGCCCGGGATCACACCAGCCAATGGTGATTTGAATAAACATACATGTTGACCAGCGTGACTATTTCTAAAACAGGAGCACCAATGCCTTAGATAGAGAAAAATCACCTTTCCTCAAAAACTGACTGTTAAAACTTCAGTTTTATGTGTCAAAATTAATCATTGACTTAAATAAATGCCTTTTGTAGAGGAGAAATTGCCGAAAATGGTGGATTGGAAGGAAAAAAAACATGAATATGTGGACACCTAGGCATTGAATGATCCAAATTGGCTAGAGGCTTTGAGAGATTGTGGGCTCCTCAAATTTTTCCTTACACTAGGGATGTGGTCCCAGTCGGAGCTGCTTCGATACCTGATAAGACTTTGGGACATCAATCATGAGAATTTTGTCATTGGGGACAAAGAGATGGAGTTGACAACTTCAAATATCTACTTCATCACTAGAGAACTAGTGAACTTGTATGGGTCACATATGGTCAAGGTAAGCATATCTTCCCTACTTGCTGAACATTGTCCTGACGCCTTGAAATGTAAGAGTGGGAAAACAAAGATTTCTAGTGTGCGGGATTTGACACTGAGGGTGCTTCTGTTGACTATCAAAAAAGTGGCGAGGTCCCAAGTAGAACATGAGAGTAACATGTCGAAGTTCCTTTATGCTATTGACTGAAAAACCCTTGCGATCTTCAGCTAGGTAGAGGACATGAAGATGAACATCAAGTGCCAGTTGCCGAAGACCAAGGTGGGGAATCTGAAGCAATTTGGCTTTGGATTAGTACATGGGAACATTTTCCAAAAATGAGTACCATTGTTCTAGTATTAGTTGACTGAGGTTGATCCTCTAGCGCCACATGATATGCGTATGGCCCGATGGAGTCGTTTGATGCCCAATATCACTGGTGGTCAACATATGTCATACACACTAACATTCTTCTCATGGCTATGATGAAAAAATCACGTCATGGAAGACTAGTCGTACAATGACACTGATTTCCATGGAGACTGAGATATTCCCTTACCAAATGGAGAGGACTTCAATGACGAAGGTAAAAAATCAAATTTTTTATTTTGATGTTTTTTAATTGTTTTTGGTATATGCATGCTTATAAAATTTCTCTCGTCTATGCAGATGTTGGACCAAAGCAGCCAGCAATGATGTCCCCAATAGCCAGGCATGTCCCTCGTCCTATTTCTGTTGTCACCCCCTATCAGGAAGGGAGTGATAACGAGGAGGAGATCGTGAGGAACCTCCAGGGGTTGACTCATGGTATCCCAGAATATGCAGGCATAGGGTACATGCCTCAGTGGTTCTAAAGGCACATAGTGAGAGTCTCAAATTAGTTTTGCTGACTTGTAATTCATGTTGCATGAGTTATCTCATGCTATCATGACCACCATGATGAGTGGTTCCTAGGTTCAGAACTTACATATTTTTTGAAGCCTGTATGCCATGGATGTACGAGGCTTGCAAGTCACCGATGTTATTATAGACACACATATTATTTTTTGGGTTCTAATGTATAAAACATTCTCACATATATATATGTTGTATTTTCTTGTCTATTATGGTGCAAATTTTTTGTATTATCTTTTACATGTGTTGCAAATGTCTATCCAACATGTAATTAGCTAATGCATCTATCAATATATTCATGCGTCTAGGAATATGATGATATGTAATATAATCAAAATGTCTTTCTAATAGATGGATACGAAGATACATTCATAATATTTAAGGGTTTATGATGGAATATTGCCCATTTATTTGAAGGACGACAAGCTCTAAATCTAGGTTGACAACTAATTCCCTGATGCCCAAGGCAATGGCTTCTCACAACAGTTCAAAGACCGCATTGTATTCAATAATGTTGTTGGTTGTATGACCTACGAAAATACCTTGAAGGTCAATCAACTAAGCATTGGGTTATATATAGCCCATGTCATAGATGATAAGTTTTGTTTATTACGGCAAGCACCATCGGTGAAACCAATGTGAGGAGTTGCACACATCTATAAATCAAGAAAAGAATAGTAAACAGAAAATTTGTTTGAAATCTATCACACAAAAACACATTGTACAAAAATCAATCACACACTAATGTAGATAAGTATCGATACAAGATGACCTAAGCAATACGTTTTGAGGTAGGAGTCCATTCTAGGACTTGAGCAATCAATCAACTTAGGGGTACTTTGGAGTTTGACTATTGCCATGGTGACTAAGCATCAACTTGGCCAAATAATAGAGTAGAACTCATATAAGGCTTTGCCCCATGCCCCCTGGGCGAGGGATGGTTATGAGTTAGAGGAAAATCAATGAATACTTGGGAAGGGTGAAAAATCCTTAATCCATGAAGGGATAAAGGTGACCTCAGTTGAAAGATATTGATCATGTCAATGTAAACTGACACATCAATGAGCAGCGGAGAAGAGTGTTCCTTGAGAAAGGTAGACATGACCACCGGGCGAGGCAGGAATGAGGAGTGATGATGATTATCGATCCAAGGTGGTTTCTGGAGAGACATGATTTCCATGACACCTTCATCAACAAGGAATGCCTTAGCTAAGGGATTAGACAATTCCAAAGTGCCAACCCATAGGGATTGAGAGTACATATTGAAAGATGTCTTCGACATATGAGAATTAGAGGATTCATAGTTCGAAGCCAAAAAAATTTCTACGTAATGGACTTCAGTTGGACTAACCGGCATGACCTATCCCAAAGCTTCAACTAGATTTGGTGCAGGTATTACCTTTCCCCAAGCATCAGCAAGATTTGGTGCAGGCATGACCCAGGGATCAGATTTCACCAAGACCATGTTGACAGAGGCAACACGAGGAGGTGGGAGTGGAAAAAATCCCATTAAGGTAGAACCTTTGAAGATACCTTCCCCCACAGTCTCATAGGGAGCACCAGAGTGCTTGATGTATGGAACATTTCCATCCAAGGAGGAAGAGGTAAAGAAAGATAGCTGATCGATCGTGTCAATCTTTCCTTGATGGGGAAAATGGATCATGCAAAACAAAGAGGAGGCGATGGCATGGATGGCATGATTCCAACTTTGGCTGAGTAGAATATTATAATTGAGATTGGCATCAACAATCGCTACTTTGAGTTGCACTATCTTGCCTTCTATGGTGATGGAAAGGTTAGGTAAGACACCGAAGGGTCGCAAATTTTGCCCATCAAAATCTTCCAAAGTGTTCATAAATTGGTTCAGTGCAGGGGAACCAATAGCCTTACAGCATGCATTTAACATGATGCAGGTGGAAGCGCCTTCATCTATGATAGTGTGGTGGATGGTCTTCTCATTAATGATTACCTGAATAAGGAAGGAAATCTAACAAGGGAGCCACGAAACATGGTTCTCCGGATCCAAACAGATCAAATTAGAATCATTAGGATCGATGTCCCTAATAGTTGACAACAAAGATTTCCATTGCAGTGGGCAGCTTTGGAGTACCTCGAGACTTGACATGGCTGACAGGGCCTGAACCAAATCTTCAACAATATTGTAGTGTTGAGTGGCTTGGGTGTTGGGATTATATGAGGATTTCCATAACACACCTCAAGAGGGTGGCCACATAGCGGAATCAAGGTTAGGGAACTCAATTTGCAAAGGGCCAAAACCCAGGGTAGAAGAAGAAGGTGCAAGTTCCTTTTATTTCCCAGCTGTCAGAGTTGGAGTTTGATAATATTTTGATCGAGTACCCACATTAATGGGCATGCCCATCATGGACAATTGAAATCCAGAACAAACACATCTGGGTTGGTCTACCATCTGAGTCTGTTGATGAATAAATGGCTCTTTAAGGACACCAAGGGTCCCTTTGAACAAGCGACTAACTTTGGATCATCATGGACAATCCTTAGTATAGTGATCCTCCTCACAAACGAAGTAGGGATACTTAGGTTTCCATTGCGAAGATTTCCTAGCAGACAATTTCGGGGGACCCTATTTTTGGCCATCAACTTTAGCTTTGCCTTTTCCTTTCTTTCTTCCTTTTGAAGATTTGTCCACTGCAATATACTAGACAACGTGGACCTCTAAGGTTTTACCAAGGCCTAGTCGATTTTGAGATGAACTATTATGAGCAACATTCGAGGCCAACTTCTGTCTGGATGAAGTTTTTGTAGGGGTCTTGGATACTGAACTAATAACTCCATCAACAGGAGGAACAATTGGTGACTTTGATGATGTGGGATCAGATGATGGCTGCGGATAATTGTGTAATAACTCGTATAAGGCTCTAGATTAGGAGTAAATGAGATCCAAGTACTCATCACAGGAAATGGCTTTCTCTTCAGTGACGCATCCACCCATAGCTATATTGCGAGCAATTGGGGCTACGGATGATTTGGTAAACCATTCAGTGAGCAACTGCTCAACTATCTGGAACCTTATCAAGCAACGTCTATGTCTCCATTCATGGATATGATTAGAGATGTGTGTTTTAGTGTCTTGCTTAAGCGATGGGAGAAAATAAGTGCCAAATATATAACAAACTGGGAGTTGAAAATGCATAAGGAAAGCCATGGCTAATGATTTGAATTCATGGAAAGTACTTTGAGGTAGCTCGATGTACCATTTTACTGTGACACCCGTGAGGGCTCATTGGAAAAGGAAAAGATGAATGGAATCATCCATTTACAAGTTCAATGAGCGCCATACGTGATATGTCATCACATGGGCTTGAGGATCTTCTTTAGCATTTCCATCAAACATTGGGCAATCACTTGGTATCTTGGATGGCAATGCAGGCCCATACGACGAATGAAGTATCAGATCATTCATCATACATGATACATCTGGAAAGTCAAGTGTAGCGATGAAAGGTAATTGAGTGTTGAAAGGCATAGGAGGTCGATAAGTGGGCCCATAAGGAGGATCACACCCTGCTAGTAAGGATTTTGGACCCACAGTGGGGGATTTTACCCATATGGCATCTGACCCTGCCCCCATTGTAGATTATCTTAACCTAAGGGAGGATTCATACCTTAAATACCTTCAAACAGTCCAAGAACAGGTTGTTGATAGCAACATATGGGTTAAAAGGTTGTTAAGCCTATTGACCTTGACATATGGATATGGGACATGTTTTCCTGCAACATAGGGTTGTTGGGCTTGTTGCCCCTAAACGAGAGTGCTCTAGACCTATAGTCCTTGGGCATAAGGTTGATACACTTGTACTTGGATGTAGGGGTTTTTTACCTCGTGCCCTTGACTGACATGATTCTGAACCTATTGACCCTGGACAAGAGGATTTTGCAGTTGCTGCTATAAGATTTGCCTTGACACTATCCCTGCAAGGGTTGACCTTGTTGATATGTATAGAAGGGTTGCTCCTACTTGGGTTCATTTTGCTGTTGGAAGGATTGACCTTATTGTTGCAAAATTTTTCCTTGGGGCTGCAGAGGTTGGCCCTGCAATGGTATGGATTGAGGGGAATGTGGAGCATATTGCATCTGTTGCAGCACAGATGGCTACAATTGTTAAAAGGACTAACTGTGTGGTTGTTGTAGGTGACCTTGCTATGGGACAATTTACCCTTGCTGTTGCATGGAAAGCCCTTGTTGCAACAAAGGTTGCCCTTGCGGTAACAAAGGTTACCCTAGTTGTTGTAAAGGTTGTCCTTGCTATTGCAAGGGTACCTAGATAATGCCTAGGAAATTACAGAATTGAATTTGGCCATAGCTAGGTTGGATGTACTACCCAGATTGGAGGTTGTAGGGTTGATTAACCAATCCTTGAGAACCATATAGAACATAAGGATTTTAATAATGGACCTAAGCCACATAGGGCTATTGATACTAAACATTGCTCGATCCAGACAGACCAACAAGATTCTTAACCTATTGGTACTCAAAATTTCTTGATCTAGTAGGGTCAGCAGGGTTATAACTAATATCACAAGAGGGCTGGTTTATACCAAGCATGTGAGCTTCTAAGATGCTCATATTAGTGTCACTTGACACCATAGAGACATTCATGTTCTATCCCTGAGGTGGTGGCATAATCTGGCCACAGACTAGTCAGACAAAATAGCTAACAGAAAAAATATTTGGAACCACCAATTGTTACTAACGTGTAACTCAGATTGATGATACAAGAGTATTCAAAATGGTGGGTTGCACTAGGACTGAGTAACAACTGGTTGGGAAGTTGTGTTCATGACGAACGGACCTAATGTAGGCCTAATGCCTAATGCCCAAGCAAGATTATGTTAGAGTGATGAGGCACTAGGTGTGCCTGAAACTACGAGCCATAAAGACACATAGCCGAGTGGAAAGCTAGTGGGAATACCTTCTAAATAAGAGAAACCCTTGGAGGGAAACTAAAACTGTAATTATTTCCCCTCAATAATGTCTCGAGTAGAAACTTTAGACTCATCTAGAGAAGTAACTGCAGCATCGCCTTCGATTTCCATGTCTAAAAAGAAATGATGATGAATGATTGAATGTGTACTAGGGGATAGTTCCAAAGAAACACCTGGTTGGTCATACGGACTGTAAGGACGTTGCAGTTATATCTCAACAACATCAAACAGAGGGTTCGAAGGATAGCTAACCAGTACAAGTTGATCATCAGTTGTTGGTGAGTTCGCTGGAGTTCAAATGGGATTATCCGAAGATTCTAGGCCAAGATCAGTAGATGACCTTGAATCGAAAGTAGGTGGAGGATGAGATGAAAATGGTTGAACACTCAAAACAATCACGAGTTCAACATTTTGGTGCTCAAGTGACTCTGATAACTCAAGAAACTACTCCTCAGACAATCTTTCAGATGGAGGAGAGGAAGAGGAATTGGTTGAACCAGATGGTTTAGCCACGATGACCTTGTCTTAGTCAACAGAAAAAATAAATTCAAGGCTTTAAATTTTCCTTCTAAGTGAACTCATGATTTGGTGAAGGAGACTAATAGGATGTTTTGGATCTTGAGCAATCACTTATTAAGACACATAAAAGACTGATGTTCTTTCATTTTTAAGGAGTCGAGAAAGAAACAAAGATGACTCTATCACTTTTGATTGGAAATGAGCTTGAAAGGGCAAGTCCTTGAATGGTATTTTAAGTTTAATGAGTCAAAATGATCAAATGACTACTCTCGATGATCTAGGTTAATAGGATTAGCAGGAGATCGTGAACTACAGAATACCTCCTAGCAAACCCAGAAGTACGAGCTGGAAATCTGCGCAAATGTTGTTCTCGGTGTATCATGTTTTCAAGGCGGCCGACTCGACTTCCTAAGCAGAAAATGATTATAATCTAGTGGGTTCTCCCGTTATATAATTGATGGTACTGAGAGAAAAAATACGTTCTAGCACTGTCTAATGCCAAAGCTAATGACAACTACTAGATTTACAAATGCCACAACACGGTTCTAGCCTAGACCTTCTACATATGATCCTTAATGTCAAATGCACCTCAGTATAATTGAATTCATTTTAGAGTTGATCTTTAGTTAAGTTTTAGTTTTCAGGCCTTAGCGATTCTACTTGAAAAACCTAAAATGAATCTAAATGGGACTAGGTCCTTTGAAATCAATGAAATGCCTACACTAGAGAAGGAAGGAATTACTCAATTAAATTAAAACAATCAAGCAACTGGGAAAGAGATGATCTTCATTACTTCACTTCTAAAAAAATTTAAACTAATGAAAAATGCATTCCAATTCCTAATTTTCTGACAAACACTTATCTATTAGTCCTTTCAAAATGAAAAATTTTGTCTTCCTTTTTCAAATGTTGATAAAATTCTAGCTTTTAAGAGATACAAAGCATAATGATGCAACAAGTTAGAATTTCATAATTTCTCATGAAACAACGAAACAAACTTTGTCTCATACAATCCTTCAATGAAAAAGTTTTCGAGACTATGATCTCTTAAAATAGATGCAAACATGAAAATAGAAGTTCATTTAGATCAATTGAACATTGACTTTACCAAACACAAGACCAACAATGTAATCTATGCCAGACAAAGGCATTCAAACTAGTAAATGAAACATTTTCAAAATTGTGAAAAAAGAGGTCAAGTTCATAAGAGGGACCAAGAACAAATGCAAGGAGCAAACACACCCATAACTGGACTTGATGAGTCCACAAGCTATTGAATGGGCAACTAGATAGATGCTCTAGTGTCACTCAGCACTCAATGACGCAACAAATCAAACAACAAGATGACATGCCAACAAGCAAGCAAAATAAAATGAAAAGTTTCTTCCTAATCAGGGAGAAAATAGTCAAAAAAGGCTAATGAGCTCAAAAACACAAGAGCATAACACACTGGTCAAGATTGGGGTCTAGACCTAATCTTCGCTTACACGGATCGATATGTGTTATAGACATATTTGGGCACTAAAACCCTAGTCACATATGTTCATAAACCAAGGGCTTCAAAGCCCCTAAAAATGTTGTTTCATACCCTAAAGGAACAAGGTCAGCTAATTACATCATTTCCCTGAAGTTCTCCCTGAAAAACTGATCAGAACTAGTCAAAACTTGACCATCTCACATACTCCATGGTGAGGGTGCAATGCATCTCACCTATTGCACATGGGGGGTGTGATGCATACTAAAAATCCCTTCTGTAAGGTGCAATGTGCGAGAGTAGACAAATGGCAGAGGTAGTTTGCTAGGTGGAAACTCAGAGAATATTCTATGAACTGCTCATTTGACACTTGCCTCTCTGAATTCACCCAGTGATGAGTAAGATATCATGAAATCTCCAAGTGGAACCAAGAACTATTAGTGAAATGACACTAATCAAAATCTCAGAAGCTGACTCACCCACCTGCAAATATCTATATATGGATCCCTCATCCTAGAGATCCAGAGGCTGGAATTTTGTATTTTGTAGGGAAGTGTTGTTGGTTTCTCTCTAAAACATCATAGTGTTGGGTGATATAGCTTATCATGAGGTGAAGAGGGCTTCCATGCTGGGAGGATGGTGCTGGATTAGACCAATGGGTTGTGATCCTCTCTTCTACTACTTCTATCAATAAATTTATTTGAGTTTTCCTCCATATTCTTGTATATTTATGAATCTTGGATTGATATATGCATCTGTATCGTTAATATATATCTAATACTATATTGCTTATGGTTATAGGTGTCTATACTTTGATGGTATTATGCTCCTTTGACTCTACTGGTGTTTCTTCGAAGTGAGACAAGTGAGGAAGGAGTGGCAAACCTCTAACAAAGGAGGGAGGAAATAAGCAAGGAGACAAGTGAAAGATTGAGGTTGGTACTCTCTTCTTCTCTCTCATCTATCTCCCACAGAGGAAAACAAAAGTAGCTTTAGTTAGTTTGTTTCTAAGATAGCTACCCGTCTCAGTGGGACTAGCAACTTTGAATGGACACTAGTTTTCCCGATAACAAAATGGTGACTCCACTGGGTAATGAATAGTTTGATTGTTAGTCACTGTTGTTTTCTTTATAAACTACGAATGGAGCTTGAAGTTAAACCAACTAGCCTTCAAACTTCTTTTGCTATGCAACTACAAAGTAGATCAGCGTTACTTCAGTCAATCTCTGGGTTAGTTTATGAACTGAACATCCGACTTGCAAACATCCTAAGTTCCTTCGTTGTGGCTAAAATAACCTCATTGGATCAGTCCCTATGCTTTGTGTTTACTGCCTATCATTAGCTTAGCCTAAATCCCTGAACTAAGCTGCAAATTGTGAGAAAAAACCAAGCTTAGCCGTGTCCTTGGACCATCGCATTGTCTCTCATTGATAGGCTAGATGCATCGCACCTCCTTTGTGCTACAGGTGAGATGCATATTTGTTTCTCTGGGTTATAGGTGCGATGATTACGTGAGACTGTTTTTGCTTCCCGATTTTGGTTTTCTCTTAATTGTGTTCAACTTTATTCAATATTTT
This sequence comes from Pinus taeda, assembly GCA_000404065.3. Taxonomy (NCBI): domain Eukaryota; kingdom Viridiplantae; phylum Streptophyta; class Pinopsida; order Pinales; family Pinaceae; genus Pinus; species Pinus taeda. The sequence continues at coordinate 175,074 of APFE030500640.1, read as the reverse complement.
TGTTGTCTCTGATTAGTATATCACTGTTGAAACCTTCTTCCTTTGCATTATTCAGCCTCCATTGATAATGAATTCTGAATGTTTTTTATGTATTTTTCATCATTTACAGTCCTCCTTTGCGAAAAGACCCATTCAAGTTACCCTACCAAAGCCATCAGTCCTATAAGGATCGAATAAAGTTGGAAGTCGGGCAGTCCTCTAAAGCAGCTACAACATCTATAGCAACAACATCTTCAAAAGGAAAGGAAACTTTATTTTTAGACGTGTACCAAGATGATCAAGACGCCACCGAGCCAGACTACAAAGAAAAATATATAAAAGTAATGGAGGAAGCATATCTAAAAGAGAATCAATCTTGTGACGAATTCGATGATTATGAATCAGACCATAGCCTTAAGGGACCATGGTGAACATCCTTAGATTCATGTAAATAGGGAAAGCTTGAATTATTATTCTTAGTGTGCTTTTTAATTATTGTACAGGAATATTGAGTAGACACCGTCGAACTATAGAAATTTCGACAAGACCCTCAATTATTTCCACTTATTGTGCTTTTTAATTATTGTACAGGAATATTGAGTAGACATCATTGGACTATGGAAATTCCAACAAGACCCTCAATTATTTCCACTTTGTGTCATGTCTAAAAAAAAAAAAGAGAGAGAGAGTCTATAAAATAAGAAATCAGCAGAAGAGAAGCCCATATTGTTGGATTGAGTGCTTCTAAACTCTGAGATTTCTTGTTTTCATATTGTAATGCTTGTAAGTTTTCTTTTTGAGTTAATAAAAGCTTCGCGCACCTTTTTACTCTAGGTTGAGTTGTGCGCTTGATATCTTCTTCTCAGTATCAGTAAGGCTGCAAAGGAGGCGTTAGTAAAACTACTGAGAGAAGTGCCTGAGGAGAGGCCAAGGTGCAGAAGACGTGTGAAGCGAACAAAGTTCCTTCTATAAATTAATTACTCCAAAAGATTTGGAATATCAAAATATCCATTAAGGATATAAATAATATATTAAATATGTGAATAGTAAAAATGAGTATGATAATGAATTACAAATGAGAATGAGAGGCTTGCTTATATACCAAGCAAGTGTCTCTTCATGAAGAGTCATGTTTTATTAGACATGCCTCTTCAACCTTAATTACTAGCTTAACTAACTATTATTTATGATTAATATCTTTTACATTATATTTATATTATTTATATATTTTATTCGTTACAACGTGCACAACAAGTGCTAGAAGATACCGTCTCAAGGAACTCCTTCTACTTAAGAGGTAGTTTCTTGATCTTTTATTGACCTCTTTTATTCGGTATCAAAGCCATGCAACATTCCTAATGGCTAGTTTAATCATATCATTTTCTACTCTAGAAAGATGTGTTGTCAATGAAGTTGATTCTAGATCCCTTGAAAAGGAAATCGATTCTGAAAAAGAATTAGTGATAGTAGAGAATCTTGAAAGTTGGAATTCTCCAACTCTTCATGTAGCTTATGTTTATAAAAATCCTCTCTCTAATTTCTTTAAGAAGAAAATGCTTCTAAAAGAAGTGGAAGTTAAAATAAAAATATCAGGTCCTTCTGTACAGATTGTCTCTCTCTCTCTCTCTCTTTATTTACCACCGAAGAAATCAAAAAATATCGCCAATATGCAAAAGATAAAAAATATTCCTATTTACATTTGGGAGGTATAAGGATAGGTTTGGCCTCTTTGTTTAGACATGGCTTAAATACTCCGTGCATATCTAATGTTTTTCATACTGGACATGAGAACTATGATGATGCTAGAATAGGTACCATTGTTGGTAACCTATCTACTGGTTATCAATATGGAACGATTTTCCCTGATTACTATATTAGATTTATGGATCCTCATCTGAAGGATTGTTGGAAACTTATGGTAGGAGTTCAAGGATTAAAAATGGTTGTTGAAAGTGAATTTTTATCTGTAATAATTCATACATCCTTCCAATTGACTAATATAGTCCATCTGAAATTAAAACAGCCAGTGCTCAGAGATTGTGTGTCAGTTGTTTTAAACAATGCACAAGTAGAGCGAGCCTCTTATGATTTTATAGGCTTACCAAATGACTGGTATTTTCAATACAAGTCTTTAGCTGATGAAAAGAAACCAAGAAGCCTGACAAGAAGAGCTTCGTTACAAGAAGGAAAAATAAGAATACTTCAAGAAAATCCTTCCATCCCAGGACCCATCATTCATTCGAGAAAATATGCATTACCAGTCTCAGAATCTATAGAATCCTCTTCCCAAACAGCCAACACTTCCAATCAACCTATGTTATCTTGAAGTGAATTGTATATACTAAAGTTAAGAATTTTCTTGTTGTAAATAAGATGTTTAGATTTCCTAATTCCCAGATGGCCCCAATTGAAGAATGGCAATATGCTGATTGTCGCTTTGTAAAAGGAGGCAAATGGCGACCAAAGATGAAATTATGTATTACTTCGTCCTCCTCAAAGAAACCTCCTACAAGAGCTGATTCTGCCCCTTTAGTTGCACACAACTACTCAAATACAAATGATTTAGACCAGTTGTATCAAAATTGGTAATTATAATAACACATTGTGTTCTTATGCTGAAAATTCTATACATGATATGGGTGCACAAAATGAGCTCATTCTAGCCAATCTCAAGCTCTTACATGATGAACAATAAGAAGAAACAGAAGCTAGCACCTCTGAAACACCTTCCAGACCAATGAAAATAAAATCTATTCCAGAAAAGCCAAGAAAAACAAAAGAAAAAATAGTGACTCTTGAAAATGCAGCTTCTAAGTTTCCATCTTTTATCATGCCATCAATCCAAAAAAGAAAATTTTGTTAAAGAAGTCCAAAAATATCCTAGAATAGAAGAAGATTTGTTTGCTTCTAATTCTAGCGATTATATTTTGGATTTGGACAAATCAACAAATCCAGATGAATCAATTTGAATATGGATCGAAGTGTTATACCAAATGCAAGTAACTACAAAGCTCGATAATATGTCCATATTTTTTCTAGCAGAAAAAATAATGGTCGGAATACTTTATGACTGGTGGATTGGGCCTCCCAAGTCCGAATGAAAAGCAATCATTGTAGCAAGACTTTCTACTCTATAGGTACTACTAAAAACATAGTTTGTCCCCGAGCCAATAGATGAGAAGAAGCAAATCATTACAGACCTTGCTAGAATGGAACTCAAAGATTTAAAATATCTTAAAGCTTTTGGTCAAGCTTTTATGGCCAAAGTTTACAAAGAAAATATTTCAAATGATTTAGTTCAAAAAATTTATTTTCTGTCAAAATGACCAGGAAAACTCGAAGATCTGATTTCTAAAGGTATTGAGCTTCAAAGCAAAACAATAGATCAGATTTACTTGATAGATCTTTTATTCAGGTGTCAAGAGAAAGTCAAATATCTTTGTTGGCAAAAACAGGAAGATGATATATTTCCCAGTGTCAATGTTTGTCATGCTGCTTTGAAATGGACACCATTTAAGAAAAGGAGAAAACATAAAAGGTATGCGAAATTCAAGACCAAGAAAATTGCAAATCCCAAACAACCTTTTAAAAATTTTAGATTTCTAAAGAAGAGGAAATAGCCGAGAACCAAAAACAATTGTTGTTTTATATGCACACAGGAAGGACACTATGCTCGTGCTTGTCCAAAAAGCACATCCAGTAAATTGAAAGCATGTGTAGATATTGAAAAACTTTGTGATGATTGGTCTATTGCACAATCAGAAGACGAAACATCAGATGTATATATGTTAACTAATGCTTCTTTTTCAGAAGATAAAGAGTTAGTCAATTCTGTTCAGAAAATGAATATTTCTTATGATTTTTCTAGTGATGAATTTTCAGTTGAAGATGAAGAATAAGAACTTCATTACAGTGAAGAATTTGAGACTGACACAGATAGTGTTGAAACTAGTGAAACAAAACCTTTGTGTTGGTCTCTCCCACCAGAGAAAGACAAAGGAAAATAGGTTATCCTTATTCTCCCTTAGATAAACTTTTTTTGTCCATATCAGAAAAATATTGGACAAATATTTTCAATGCCAGTTCTTGAATTCGACCCACCAACAGAACAAACTTTCTTGAAGAAAATGTTAAAAACAAATAATCTTTTGTATATACCAGTCTCCGTGCAGGTAAAAAATAGTTGGATAGATCTTGATGCATTTATTGATACAGCTGGCTCAAACAATCTTGCCAGACCATTGTTGTTTAAAGGATTATGGATACCTCTCTAGAATATCCTGATTTCAGAAACGATCAGAGGTACAATTAATATTACTCACTATGTGGATAATATTTCTTTAAAAATAGGTGGGAATATTATCAATATATTTGTTATACAGCATTACGACCCATCTACCAGTTTAATTCTGGGTATGCCATCTATCAATTTTGTTTTTCCCATGACTATTAGCGAAGATAAAGTTATCTTGAATTTCAAAAAACAAGCAATCTTTGTTTCGAGATTAAAATTTGCAGACTCTATAGTAAGAAGAGAAAGCTAGAAGAAGGCCATTACAAGAAAGCCAAAAACTGTCCAAAGATTGGCAGAAAGTACTGCAGATTTATGAAGAAAAAGAAGCTCTCAAAACAAAACAAAAAGAAACAATAGACCCAGAATGGACTCAGGATCAAATATCTATATACTAGTGGTTAGTTAAAAGTTACTCAGAAGACCCTCAGAAGTTTTTGGAAAAACAGAGCCCCAAGCAAGAAATTGTGACCATGCATGATAATGGACTAAAAAGTAAGTTAATTCCTTGTACTCCTTCTGATGAACAAGAAATCAAAAAACAGACTAAAGAATTGTTCAAGTTGAGATTGATTGAACCAAGTGTTTCCCATTATTCATGTTTTGCATTTTTGGTTCGCAATCATTCCGAAATAGTTCAAGGTAAAGAAAGAATGGTGATTAATTACAAACCATTGAATGCAATCACTCAAATATTTGATTATCCCTTACCTTGTCAAGAAATAATAAGGTAGAAAGTTCAGAAGAGTAAAATCTTCAGTAAATTTCATATCAAATATGGTTATTACCAGATTCAGATTGAAGAACCATACATACATAAGACAACATTCACATGCCCTGCAATATTTTACCAATGGAGAGTTGTTCCATTTGGATTAAAGAATTCTCCTGCTTTCTTCCAGAAGAGAATGGATTTCATATTTGCTAAGTATGATTTTATCATAACTTACATTGATGATATTTTAATCCATAGTCCAGATTTACAAACACATTTGGCTCATCTATAAATATTCTTTCAAGAAGCTCAACGTCATGGTATTGTCCTCTCAGAAAAGAAAATGGTGTTATTCCAAAATTATATTGATTTCCTTAGAATTCATGTAATTGATTTACATATATAGATGCAACCGCATGTGCTAACAAAGCTTGCTGAGTTCCCTGATGAACTCAAAGACACCAAAATGATTCAGAGATTTTTAGGTGTTTTAAATTACATCCATAAATACATTCCTAGGCTATCTGAAAAAAACTGCTCCTATTCAAAAGCATTTAAAATCAGGTTGGTCTAGTCAAGCCACTGTCGCTGTCAAAAATCTCAAAGAAGAATGTAAGTCCCTACCAAAATTGCAGCCTCCAGGAAAAGGATTGTTAATTTTACAAACAGATGCCTCAGATGATTTTTGGGCAGTTGTTCTTTTTGAAAGAAAGGAGGAAAACTAAGAAGAAGAATTATGTGCCTATGCATCAGGAGAATTCCTCCCCAATCAAAAAAATTATTTTGTTGCTGAAAAAGAAACTCTTGTAATATTTACTGGAATTCAAAAATTCGAATTGTATCTTGCATGAAGAAAATTCTTGATTAGGACTAACTCAATGAATTTTAAATATTTCTTGTCATCAAAATTATCAAGGTAGATGGCAAGAGGAAGAGTATTAGCAAGGAAAATTTTGTTCCAGAAATATGGTTTTGATGTAGAATAGATTCTTGGAAATTCTAACTATATTGTCGATGCTCTTAACAGGGAAATGATTAAACCTCATAGAATTGGTCGTAGCCGAACAAAAGTTAGAGGAATCATTTTTTATATGCTAGATTATCCAGACAATCATGTCACTTTGGCAAAAAGATACAAAATTCTCGAGAAGCATGTTCAAGATCTTTGTCTAGAAATAAAAAAGGTATTGTACTCAGGCTTCAAAGAAACTAGTGGATTCAAAAATGTCAAGCCTGGCAATCAAATAATGTTGGCACACTTCTTGGATTAGATATTGAATTGGTAAAAGTGTACTCTTTACCAAATATGAAAGTCAAATTATATTTCAGAACACTTGATGATTTATGGTCCATACAGTATACTCAATCTATGATCCAGGTCTTGAAAATTTTAAATTATTATCAGATGATTGGTTGTATTGATTTCGCACTTGAAATCTTTACAAGTGCTAAGATGATGGGCCTTGAGGATGTTAACATCAAGATAGAAATTGGTCAGTTTTACAGACCTTAAGAATTCCATATCTGTTCGAGGAAATGGAAGCATCATATTTACAAATAAGAGATCCAGATGGTATGCATTTAGATACTTTTCCTCAGTATGAAATCTTCAAGCCCTTTGCAGATTGGGAAATGAAGGACGGATACTGCAACAAGAAACAGGTTAAAATACAATCTCAATGTGTAGAAATAACTCTATAGTATATTAAATTCTTTTCAACACCATGGGATTTTAATAGCCCAAAAATAAGAAATACTATTGAGCCAAATCCATTTTCACGGGTCTTTGCAAATTAGTTTTCCGAAAGTTCCACATTTGCAGAAAATAAGGATGAAGTAAATAGAGTTTTTGGGTGGTTAAAAGAATTTCCCATGCAAAAGTTGGCTGAAAAAATTCATATAATAAAAAAATTGACCGAATCGCAAGGGAAGCATCCTGTTTTAAAGTTTTCAGTGAATCAAAAGGCATTAATCACAGTTGGCGTAAGTTCAGGAAATTGGGCTATAGATACTATATGTCTAATTAGTTTGTTATTATCAAATAGGGTATGCACAACATTCAATTTTGAGTTTGGATGGAAAGAAAAGGAAGGTGTTGGTGATAACTACAGAATCAGGGTACATCACAGCATCGAAATAGCTACTAGTATGTTCCATATTTTCAAATGTGAATTACTGGATGGAATGGAACTACCAGTGCAACAGATGATAGCTTTCTCAAAAGCACATAAAGATTCTTTGTTAGATATTGAGATAAATCCTACATCTTACATCAATACATGGAGAAAGAAAGATGACCCATTCAAGTTACCCTACCAGAGCCATCATGCTTACAAGGATCAAATAAAGTTGGAAGTTGAACAGTCCTCTAAATGTTGTTTTCAGTCAAATAAAAGAGTGTCGTAAAGTCTTCCTCTTTTAGATAGTCGATTACACTTTTGCTATTGTATTTGATTTGGATCATCAATTCTTTGAAGTTTCGAAAGTAGTTTTCAAGTCAAAATTGAAAGTGTGATCTAAATATTCCTTTCATTTTTAAAATAAATTGTTAAAGTGTCACTTTCAGGAAAGATAGTTCAGATCTGTACTTAGTTTTCTTTTTGTCATTCTCACATTAAGGAAACTGAAAAACAAATACATGCATGTGCATTTGCATTTAGAATGCATGCGGAAATTGATTTAGGACAGTGCATCTTAGTGTGTGCTCTCTGCTCTATTTTGAAAGAATTTTACTTCTCTTTCCTTAGTAGCTAGGATTTTCATTGCAAAATAAAGTAAATGACTATTTATCATCTTACATTGCATATTTAGGAATTTTATATCTACATCACGCGGTGAACCTAAAAGGGAAACTTCTTATGAAATATCAACTCTAAAATAAATTCCAATGAACATAAAGGCACTTTGGAACCTAACACACAACATTTAGAAGTCTAGGCTAGAGACTTATTCCGACGTCGTAAAGCCTGGTAACTATCGTTTTCATCGTAGATTGGGTGATTCCTCCTCCTTGATACGACAAGTGCTAGTATGGACTTGTGCTCCCATGTACCGTCGAGTATATATTGGAACACCACAATAGGCTATATCCTTTATCCTTAGGAAGTTGCGTCTACTGCCCTATCGATCACAACACACTAAACACAACATTCATCAAGATTTCCTACTGTTCGTAAGAAGTATTCTACAGTTTTACGATTGGTTTAGTAATCCTTCTGTCTATATTTCCATATTCGTCAGTTTCATTCCTCTTTAGACTCCTTAAAAGAAGAGGTCCATCTGAGCACCTGTCACTTCAAGCTCATTAAAAATCGAAGGTGACTGGAGTCATGTTTAGCTTTTTATTGACTCTTTAAAATTGAAAAAGCAAGTTGTGTCAAAGCATCATAAAATTTATTTTAATCGGAGTATCATTGTTCCCTCATTGGTCTTAGGTTGAGAAAATTGAGTCCACCAATCAAGGATTTCCCCTTGGGTGGAATCCTAGTCCCTTATCCCCTTGGGGAGATGTTGGTGCACCTCATATGGCTACATTGTCCCTTCGAGGACTTACAATTGGCTTGCCGATATGGCTTTTCTCAACCTCTGTCATTCAAAACACCATGATTCCTGAGCAATCAAATCAGCAACCAGATGATACTAGAGTTATCCCCCACCCTTCTACTTCATTTGTTTCTCCTTCTCCTTCTTCCTCTTCACTTGGTGAAGCTAGCAAAACTAAAAACCATGTAACTGAGAAGAAGAAGAAAGGGAAGGAGAAGAAGAAGAAGAAGCCAATGGAAAAAGCGGGCAACCATGCATTGTCTGGAGAAAATACACACACTGCAACATCCAGACCTAAACCTCAATGTGTCATTTGCAAAGGATACCACTATCATCGAGATTGTCCTTGCATCCCACGGATCTTACTGGATAGGTCTCCCTGCTTGCACAATCCATTGTCCTCAACGTCTAACAATCATGATGAAAGTACACTGTCAACTAGTGAAAATGAAGTCAATGGATAAAAAGGAAGATCTAAAGTTCCTTGTAGACTGTGTGAAGGTGATCATGCCCTCCACCATTGTCCCTCCCTGGATGAAGCTAAAAGAGTCTTCGATAACTGTGCTTCTTCACTGCTACGACTTTCTCCAGAATACAAGAAACTCTTGCCGAGTCCATCACTAGTTGAAAATGTGACTGAAACACCTTTGTTATCAGTCAAAACACCTGTTATTGAAGATAAACCCTCTGAGTCCACACAAGACCAAAGTCAACAAGTCGAGATGGCAACCGGCCCAGTCTTGTCTTCAGAAGGTCGACCTGCAGATGATATAGTCACCAAAGAGAATGAGAACGACACCATTCAAATTATTTTTTTTAACAAAGAATCTAATGAACTTGGGGGAAATCTACCCATTTCTTTACCACAGGAAGGAAGTTCATTTGAGATTCATCAAACCATCTATTTTCTCCCTCCTCCAAGTAATCTAGTTGTTTCCTTCAATTCGAATCTACTAGGGAGACCCTGCCTACCATCTAATGTACCATTCCAAATCATAGTACGAGCTTACAGAATGATCATGGTTGGTACAATCATATATGAAGGGGTATTCATGAGTATCCTTTCCTCAACTGCTTGGAAAGCACTTGGTTCACCATCTCTTTTAGTTGAGATTTGAAATCTGTCAGGGTTCAACAAAGGAACCATTCGACCGTTGGGGATCCTTCCAAATTTGCCTATAACTTTCAGAAGAAAAAATGTTTATCTAAACATGATGGTAGTCCAAGGGCCATTATATTATAATATACTCCTTAGACGTGACTACATTTATAGCATGGAAGCTATTTCTTCCTCACTCTTTAGGGTGATGTGATTTCCGTATGAAGGTAGAGTGGTCCAAATCGTTGACCAGCTTTCATTTCCTGGTTCAAACATAGCTAATAGTCAAATGCCATCCCTAATTGGTCTTTGTGCACAAGGAATTTCTCATCAACCTCCAGTACGTCCACCTAATGATCAGTGAATGTGACTAAACCCAGGGGGCATGCACCCTGGTCTGCTTCGGCAAGAAAAAATTAGGTATAGGGTAGGTTTCCGCGGAGAATATATGACTCGTCTAACGCACCCATCCATTTAGGAAAATGGGATTATACTAGGATAATATTCCCTCATCAAAGTTATGTGAGTGGATGCGTCGCACCATTCACCTTTGTCTATTTCGATGGAGAGAGCCAAGGAAGTGTTTTGTCTACAAATGTGGATGGAGTAATCTTGCATATGCAAGAACTTCCATATGGTAACCTGGAAACACTACTTCTCTTTATAAATTGGGGCATGCAAACCTTTTGCATGCAAGTGAAAAGTGACCTTTTATTTTCATAGTCTGTGGGCTTGTTTTCATAGTTTTTATGTTCTCAACCCTTTAACCTCGTAGGTGGGTCATTCCTAGCTTGCATAAAAAACGCTCTGGAGGAAAGTTGCACATGGGGCAACCTCCCTAAAAAATGAACCTATTGATGGGAGATATCCTTATTATACGACTGGCATGAGCAACATTTCCGCAAATTTCAAGCTCCTTAAAAAATAAACCTAGTTATGAGCATATGTTCCGCTAGAGTTTAAGCTCATTAAAAAATGAACCCACTTTCGGTAAATAACCTTTGTGAACGCATTACTATCAAATTTTGAGCCTAGCTCGTGTTCTAACCATCACCTCCACTTTTTAGCCGATCATCTGCCTCCACTTGATTGTTTACCCTTTTGTGGAACAACTGTGAAGAGTGATTATGTTAGCCACCTTCTTTACACTGTCGTGATTGAAAAGTTCCAAACCTTACCTAGAACTTGCTGCTACCTGAAAATATCACTCATTCCTCAAAGACGAGTCTCTTCTAAGCTATTTTAGACTCATAAAATATAAAAGGATTGCTGAGAAATTGGACTCTCCAGCTTGTTAAAGTCATTGGAAGTGCCATCCCTCCTCTAGATTTTACTCTTTTTGGACATGAGGGATCATTACACAAAAATATTGAGTGCTTTTATTTTTCGGCTCATTAAAGTGATTGGAAAAGTCATCCCTTTCATATTATTTTATAGTTTTTTTGGACTTAAGGGATTATACTACGAAAGAGGATTACTCGAGCTTCCTTTCTGTCTCTTTTCAGATTTTTTAAAATTGAAAAGGAACGAGTTATATTTGTCATTAAACTCATTAAAACAATAAGGACAAAATTTTATATTACAGACAAGAGCAAGTTCATTGTCGTTAGGCTCGCTAACACATAGAGACAGGTTTGCCCCAAGGGCAAATTGTAGAACAAGCATATGTTATCCTCCTCAAGATTGACAAAAATAAAGAGGTACTGGTCAGAAATGACTGGGGAAAAATTGGGAAGAAAACTTGAAGAACTTTATTGGTAGCATGTCACTCTTGAACATGACACTTTCACTCCATCACCATGATTAAGTCGAGTTGGGTTATTCCATTCACCGGTTACATCACCATTGGTCATTCGTACCATCCATTTTTTGGGTTAATGCTACTAATCCATTTCAATGTAATTGATATGTTCAATAGAAGTCACTCAAAGAATTCACCAACCCAGCTTATGCTCATCTGTTGCAATATCTTCATGCTCCATTCTTTCATGACCGCCACCTTGAACCTTGTATAATCAGATCATTTTCACCTCCGCAAAATCATTTTCTCCATTTCGTGTCGTAGATGTGGGATTCACTAAGGCCCTCCTACAACGGGTCACTTCTTGTCGACATCAGCTCATTATCCAAGAAGTTGACTTAGGAACAACCCTTTCAGTACTTTGAAGCTTGCATGCCTCAATGGCAAGTTTCTCACTTCCGATGACACATATACATCAATGGCCTTCAACCGAAAGATTTGACGTGATGTTCCACATCGACTCATGTATTCACACCACATGAATTTTACTGCAGTACCTTGAGGGTAATCATCATTATCGGCGATTCCTCTCACACCTATTAACATCTTACATCATTGGTTGGTAATCAGGCGATGTCTTTCCATGTTCGACATCAAAACATTTTTTCACATGGATCGACTTGTACTTCGGGTGAAGATTGAACGTGTTTGAAGACCCCATATATAGTTTCATCCATCTTGGCTGTGATATATTTAGGACAATAAGAAATAAAATGTACATCATAGCTGCACAGATAATCATCCAAGCTAAGGGATAATGGCTCTACCAAAACCACTAGTCTGCCACGCAGACAGTTGTCTGTCATATGTAAATGAAAATGAATTTATAAAGTTGAGCATGGGAATTACCACCTTATCTAGATGATGAAAACGTTATGAAGGTAATGTATTGTATTTTATCTTATTACAGGTCACCTTTGAGTTCGAAAAACCTCGGATCCTCATGATAAAGCATTTCACCTGACATTAGAAGATTTACGACCTCATGCTTTAGGGGGAAACTGTTATAGACATATTTTGGAATTTCAACCCCAATCACATATGTCCATAAACAAAGGGATTCTGAGCCCCTAAAAGTGTTGATTCATGAACAAGGTGAGTTGATTACATCATTTCCCATAAGTTCTCCCTGAAAAACTTCTCAGAACTGGTCAAAACTAGACCATCTCACCTACTCCATTGTCAGGGTGCAATGCGTCTCACCTATTGCACATGGGGGGTGTGATTCATACTGAAAATCCCTTCTGTGTGGTGCGATGGGTGAGACTAGACAAATGGCATGGGTAGTTTGGTAGGTGGAAACTTAGAGAATCTTCTAGAAATTGCTCATTTGACACTTGCCTCTCCGAATTCACCCAGGGATGAGTAGGACAACATGAAATCTCCAAGTGGAACCAAGAACTATTAGTGGAATGACACTAATCAAAATCCCAGAAGCTAACTCACCCACCTGCAAATATTTATATATGGATCCCTCATCCTAGAGATCCAAAGGCTAGAATTTTGTATTTTGTAAGGAAGTGCTATTGGTTTCTCTCTGAAACATCATAGTGTTGGGTGATCTAGCTTTTGATGAGGTGAAGAGGGCTTTCATTCTGGGAGGATCACGCTGGGTCAGACCAATGGGTTGTAATCCTCTCTTCTACTACTTCTATCAATAAAGCTAGTTGAGTTTTCCTCTATATTCTTGTATATTTCTGAATCTTGTATTTATATATACATTTGTATGGTTAATATATATATAATCATATATTTTTTATGGTTATAGACCTATATTCTTTGATGGTATTATGTTACTTTGACACTACAAGTGTTTCTTGAAGCGAGACAAGTGAGGAAGGAGTGGAAAAGCTCTATCAAAGGAGGGAGGAAACAAGCAAGGAGCCAAGTGAAAGACTGAGGTTGGTACCTTCTGCTTCTCTCTCATATATCTCTCATAAGGAAAACACAAATAACGTTAGTTTGTTTGTTTCTAAGATAGCTACCCATATTAGTGGGACTAGCAGCTTTGAATGGACACTAGTTTTCCCGATAACAACATGACTGCCTAATTGAAAACAAGCGACAGAGGCTGGTTAGCACGACTGCCAACCGATTAAATGTGATGTCCAAGGGAACTAAGGAAAAATAAAAGAAATTCAAAACAAGAACCAGGTATGCTACTTTGAATTTTAGGCTTAGGCCAATAAGAAGGAGAAAAGAAACAAAACCAAAGGGAAAGCATGAAACTAGCAAAGTTCTCACAAAATCATGAAATCCAAAACAAAGAAAAGATGGGATCTCCCTAGCGAAGTCACCAATTTGTGGTGTAGTAAAATTATAAGTGCGGACACGAATCAGTACCTTGAGCCCAATAATGGGACAGATACATTCTATGGAAGATTTTATTAGGCTTTAATCAATCAAGAGGGTCTACCTCTTGGTCGCTTGTACTGCTTGATGATGTACTCTCTTGCTCACTCCATCAATCTCTCGCTTCCTTCTTCAAGCTCCTGAAAAAAGTAAATAACAACAACACACAAACATAATAATAGGAAAATTTATATTCAACCTACTTAATGTGTCAAGAAGCATTAAGACATGAATATGTAATATTACAGAACATGTAGGAAGCCAATCGATATTTACATATCTTAATATCAACGAGAGATTAGAACCATTTGTCTTGATGTCGTAGTCTTCCTCTGACAAGACCAGGTTCCCACACACTTCTACTAGCACTTCATGATGGCTTCAAACAACAATAGTTTAAAGGCTCTTCCCTTTAGGCTTCACTCCAAACCAAACACACTTCTCCCTCACACAACCAGATGGCTGCAACTAGTAATAGCTTGCTTGTCTAATCAAAATAGTATACTCACACTAAGCCAAAACTCTAACTATGACTAGAACTAGCTTGTGCTTGGGAAGAAGGGTAGCTTATATAGCTAATATGGATGGGAGATGGTTCCTATTCTCAAGGGAGAAGGACTTATCGCTTGAGGTAGTTCCATCATTATAGGGGAAAGGAACCCAAACTGTCATTTCGACCCCATCCAGCCAAATCATTTACCAGACTTCTGTTATGAAGGTTCTAGAGCTTGAAGATTTGGATCTAATTTAAAAAAATTTCCATAACAAGACTAACACGACTCGAATATAAATCAGTCACACCAATTGGTGCAAGGAATAATGTTAATCTCTGCACATAGGCATGGGGGAGACAAAGTTCATTAGCGTTAGTCCTGTAAACTGGGAAAAAAAAAAAAATTAGGGGAAATGGTGCAAAATGGAAATTATATGCTCGTGAAGAAGGACATAATGGGAGTTTTTCCATGAAGGAAAAGCATGTGGGTTCCACTGCAGAAGTCCTCTAGGATCAAGGAATAGGGAGTACAGGGATAGTGACAAAATGGTTTGTAGCACATGTAATCAACATCATCATGCACATTCAACAAGATAGGTGCTCTTCTAGTAGATCGTTGCTGCCATCCATTGAGATGGATGACTACCTTATGCATGGTACCAAACATGGAATATAATGCCCACATGACTATGTCAAGGGAGAATACTACATATAATATTGCCTTCCTTAATTTTTCTTGGGCGAATGCTGCAACAATTCTTCTCCCTGCTTGCCCATCTGTAGCTCCTTCGCCATTCGCTCGTTCTTAGCTATCAGAAAGTAAACACTCAAGCTTGCAATTTTGGAGTATGCTCTTGTAGCATTAGCCAAAATACTAGATGTTTTCACACATCAGAGAAGATCACTCATTCCTCGAACTATGCAGGAGATGTATGATCATCCAGAGTCAACACTGTGTAATATTTCACAGCTCTATGTTGAGACTCGTTGAATGAGATGTTGTGCATCTCTTCCTCGAGATTCCTTCCAAGGATATTAGTCTCTCCTTGGTTGCTTGGGACTTTCTTGACTTCTGGATTCAGTGAAGCTAGTGGGCCGACCTCTTTTTGGTGAGGCATGAGGTCGATGTCTTTCTATAATTCCTACTACTCAATAAATGTATCCATATGTTCAAGTGCTTGTTCTATCTCCTAAGTGAAGTCGTGCTATTCTGATGGTTCACCCTGTCTACCTAGTTGATGAGTCTACTACTTGTATGGGCATAGTTTCATCTGTTTGCATAACTTTTACCCCCTATTGTACCTGTTACTATTGCGCTACATTCTCTTGTCTGCCAATCTCTTATTCATTCCAAAATTTCTCTCTCAACTCATGCAACTCCTTCTATGTTTCCTCCATTATCGATTTCTCTCTTTGCCTTTGCACATTTCTTTTGCCGTGTTGTTGCCTCTTTGCTTCTATAGCCAAAGTTTGTTTTTGTACAATTGGATCTACTCGGAACTTACAACTTTTCTCTTCCTCCATGCGGTGGCCAATATTCCTCTTCGCCTTGTCGCAAATTGGTATGTCTACCTCTACTGCTACTGCTTCTGGTGCTCTCGAGGATGTTGCTTCACAATACTTCGCTATCCATTGCACACCGAGGCTGACTGGTTCATTGAGTCCGGAGGAGTAGTAACAATATCTCATTGGGTGCTCCTGTGACCAATGCCATTCCCCGTGGATCCACTTCAATTGTACTATCATGCAACGATCTTTCACAAGACAATGTGGGTCATATAGATTGTAATGTTAGAGGTCGAATGGATACTTCTTCATGTGCTCTAATTCAACATCCGCATGCTTCAAGCTCTGTATATTGTATAACCCAATATGTAATGGAAGCAGGCCAAGGTGCCTTCTTCTTTCGGTGCAACCTAAGATTCAATTATGCCGAGATGTGATATCATACTTCCTACATGATGAGTTTGTCTAAGGCAAACTTTGGTAGAACATGTGGAGGCTTTTTCACATCTGTATGAAGATGTTGAATGATGAGGCATACCAATCAGATATATCAATTAGTGCCTCCATTTCTTCCTTCAATATGCATTCAATCTTGTTCAAATATCATCTTGTAAACTAGGGTGATGAAATGATCATACAACTACGTGATAAGTCCTTTGAAGCTACATTCAGAGAACATCTTACAATAAGTGTTCACAACAGTCTTCGCTAGTGTCCATGTCCACTTCAAGCTCGAAACTCTTGTCAGGAACAGATTGCATCCAAGATATAGGTGGATATGTAGATTTATGCTGCCACACCTTTCAGTGACTATCAAGCCCTTGTTACATGTTCCTTCAGCTGATGAGCCAACATGTCAAACCAGCTACATGCTTTTCCTTCTCTATCCAATTGGTCCAACGTGATAACCAAACACTGTGGGAAGGTTTCTGTGCTTTCTTGGCCATACAGTCCACATGAGAAGATGACCAAGTATTGATATGCCTTTGTAGTACCTTCATCTTGTAGACCTGGTTGGGTGTCATCCTGAATCTAGCCGACTCCTTCACCCAGTTCTTCAAAATGTCTCTAGGGTTAGGATTTCTGTTGAGTATGCTGAAGGGAGTCTCGATGATGATCTCCGGCTCTGAAATATGATACATCTCATCATAATGTTGTGCCCTCAAGGTATCATCTATGTCCTGCTGACACTACTCAATGTCATCGTCTCAGGATCAATGTGTGAGACGATCCAATGTATCACGTCCGTGCATGGAAACACAACATACCTGCATGCAATTTTGTACAAGCTGCACTTGTGGATGTTCACATATAATTGGCGATCTTTGATGTCATCCTCAAATTTTCCTGCAAATTCATCATTGACCTCTTTCCATTTCATCCTGATGTCCTTGTCTACAATTAGTTTGGTATCTTCATAGATTGGTAGACTTGTAGAAACTTGCTCAACAACTGCTCTACTTGCACTTTTGTCCGTATCCTTTGATCCTGCTCCCTTGGAGGCCATTGATCCTAAACTGCTAAGAGAAAAATGAACACCTATGAGGTCTGGAGACAAAGAGACATGTATGGAAATAAATCTGTCAGTGAAAACCAAAGAAAAATGGAGGAACAACATGCAACATACCTAGGAATTGACTGGAAAAGATTGTGTAATTTTTTCTGGGAGGCTGGGTGACTGGCTGCTAGAATTGCAAAAAAGGTAATCTAGCCTTTTTGGGGAGGTTGTTTGGTTGTTGGATTTGCAGGTTGACTGCTATATTTTCACAATGTGCAATCCAGGCTAGCCTATTGGCTACTTGAATTGAACAATGCACAATTTTAGGTTGCAGTGGTTGTAGGCCTGTTGACTGCATTGTACAATTTTTTGGGTCAATAGTCACTATCCCTTAGAATTGTGCAAGGCAAGACTAAAGGAAAGTTACTGGGAAGGCATGCACAGTTGCTCAGGGGAGGATAGAGCCTTCCTTCACAGGATTCCACAATGTTGTATTTGTGGAGCACTTGGAAGGTATGCTTTTGAAAAGCAATCTAGTGGTTTTGCAATAATAATTCTAACCTTTTCTGCATTATGAATTCAAAGAAGATAAAGGATTTTGATAAAATGTGCGAAAGTAAGCAGAGGAAGCTCAAGTGCTAATAATTGACGGTTTTCTATGCAGGAAGACGTGGAAGCAAGGAATTGTCGTTCAAAAGCGAGAAGCAAAAGGGAAATAACTACTGTCCCTCCAGCGGGGAACCGGATGCAAACAAGATCAAGCAAAATTAGAGCTGAATAGCCCAGGGAAAGAATGCAGGATACCGAGTCGGAGAACGCAAGAAGGAAAAGAGAAGAATTGAACGATTAGCGAATCCCTCAGGATCTTTGATCCTGAGGGATCGCTGCTTTAACTTATCTTTTGATTATCTAGATATCTCCGTCATTTCTTTTATATAAAGGAACTAAGCCATTGAGCAAAGGGGACGACTATTTTTATATAATTCTAAGTTTCAGGACAAATTGTGATCATTGAGTCTCGCTGAGACCTGATTTTGTTATACTTTTGTTGATGCGATTAATATAAAGGACTTGGTGTTCATTTCGTCTCTGCATCTGGAGTAACCTAAGGCAGTGTACCATTGGCAGATAAGGGCCCGGCCCGAAGGACACTTGCTTTTGTACAGTGATTTGCATGTGGTTTGTTTCTCTTTATTATTTAGTAATCTGATACATTTTTCATATGATATGCTATGCTCTGTTATCATTAATATCTGAATGATTTCTCCATGTAATGTCTCAGCACTATACAATTGAATCTATTCAAGGTTGAATTACATCTTTAATCAGTTATTTCTGTAACAGAATGATGGTATGAATGTTATTATCACTGGATCCATGTGAAATGTTATTTGGAAGACTTGAAAACAGTGTTACTCTGTTCAGAAACATAGTCATATCATTCCTTATCCTCAGATCGCTATAATAGGATAGAACATGTACATACGGGTGATGGTTGCTATTCCATAATTCGTCTGTTGTTCCATTTTATTGCTGTTGTTCCATTTTATTACTGTTGTTCCATCTTACTACTGTTGTTCCATCTTACTACTGTTGTTCCATTTAATTACTGCTGTTCCATTTACTGTTGTTCCATTTCCAGTTTGCTGTTCCATTTTACTTTCTGTCGTTTTATTTACTTGCCTTTGTTGTTTTGGTGTGAGAGAAGGACTAAGGCTGTAGTGAGCCTCAGCAAGACACTGCTTAGCTCCCATACCTATACGTCCATGCTCTAATTCCCTTTCTTTATCAGTTTCTAGAGGGATGGGTTATTGCTTCCGCACCCTCGACTCATCAACTGCCTTATGTGATTATCTTTCGGGTTAGTTTCGTTATAGCTTAGCATTTGTTTTCTTTCAAATATTTTGAACACTATACTACTGAGCATTACTTGGACAAATAGCCTCGGATTGAGTTACTCCTTGCAATAACAAAACGTTCCCGGATTGACTTATTAATGTGGGATAATTAGAGGTGTGAGAGACCCTAGTTATAGCTCTACATTTTGGCGCCGTTGCCGGGGAAGGAGTAATAGCCATTTTCCCTTTACAGAGTAGTGTGCAAATCTGCTAGGGGGGAGTTGGATTTTTAAAAATGGAAGGTAAGAACCTGCGTACGGAGCATGTAAAAGCCCTGCTCCATTGTCCGCTATCTTAGCAGAATTGGTGGTTGACAGGATTTAGTAGTTTTTAGAGTGCATGACTAAGCAGAGAAAGCTAGAAAAGAATATCAAACCATCAGCCAAACCTGAAAAAGCCAAAGGACCGGTGACCCTTGGCCGAACAACCTTTATAGGCGAAATCTATAAGAAAACGGAATCTCAGCCGTCAGTAGGCCTCAGAAAGATTAATTATAAGCAGCCTACTAGTTCTGTTTAGGCTACAACATCACCATCTGGAGCCTTCGCTGAGGTACATAGCTAGACTGATGAACAGGACTTTCAAGAAATTGAAAATTCTGTGGCAGAACGGCTGTAGGAAGGGAATTTAAGCAACCTTTGTGAAGGAGAAGGGGAAATAGGGGAAATAGAGGAACCAAGGTCTCCTTCTAGGATAATCCAACTGTTAAACAGCCCAGATAAGGGGAGCGCGGCCAAAGCTAATATTGAAGGAACCCCATTCCCTCAGATAGAAATCCCAGATAAGGGAAGTGTCATTAAAACAGTCCTTGCCAAGGCCGTCCTTTCTCAACCTAGGAACACCCTCCTAGAAATTCCGGAAGGTTATTGGCACATATTTGATCCTATGGCGCAGAACCAGCCAAATACTCAAACCTCTACATTGCAATACCCTATAGTAGACTCTGGTGCAAATGCACCCATGAAAGCAATCCCTCTTCAGCATATCCCGACATTTCACGAACTTACATCAGAAGACCCTGATGCATTCTTATTTGAATTCGATGTGCTATGTAGAGGATACGATTACACCACTGACCCCCAGAAATTAAAGTTGTTCCCCTCCACTTTGAAAGGAGCAGCTCTGAGATGGTTTATTGGTTTAGGTGGTGGAGTCATAAACAACTAGGAGCAAATGAAAGAATCCTTCCTCAAGAAATATCAGGACTACTGTAGGTCAAGAGAACTAAAAGATGAAATTTTCCAAATGACAGCGAGACCAAATGAAACTCTAGAGGAATATGTAGAACGTTTCTAGTATAATTTACAGAGATCCCCCTATGCATCATTACCTCTGCTTGATAATGTGTTCAAAACTGCATTAATTAGAGGTATGAAAGAACAGTGGATTGAAACGTTGAATATCATGGGAAAAGGGGATATTTACCAAGAGAATTTTGCTGATATCATTAATTTATGCATCAGGAGTTCAAGAGGTAGCACAAGGATAAAACCCACAGAATATGATTGGTTTGTTAGAGATAACAAAATATCAACAGAAGGAGTAAAACTTGTAGAACTTGGGAATTTATTAGAAAATTTTAAAACTGATATTCTAGGGAAATTAACTACACAGCTTGATATTGTGCAGGCTAAGCAAAAACAGATGGAGGCGGAACAGAATCTGGCAATTTTCTGCCCCCGATGTAGAAGAAAACATAGCCACAAGGAATGTCCACTAGATTCAGTTCAAACATGTGCTATCTGTACGAAAGATCACCTTACCGAGAGCTGCCCCTCACTTCCTGGATTAAAGGCAGTATACAAGGAAGCAGAAGAAGAACCAGAGCTAGCATATTTTTTAAACCAGCGTCGCCAATGGCAACCTAGGCAATCCGGTATGTTTTCAGACCCAACTTCTTCTTTTCAGCCTCCACAGTATAATGCTCAGCAATATGGTATGTGGCAAAACCAATGTACACCCCCATTTCCAAACTAGTCATCACAGCCGTTTCCTTCTCCAAACCCATGGATGAATCAGACAGGCCAATTCGGCTGGCCAAATTTTCCTTACACCCCACCATATTGGCAGAATAACTCATATCCTCCACAATGGATTCCCCCTACTTCACAAGGTTCACCCTGGTAGAAAAATTAGCCAAGATCGACATATCAGTCAACAGGAACCATTCCACTCCCTCAACTAACTCTGCCAGCTTTACAACAAAACCCCCAGTCTAATCTGAGGCCGCAACTCCCAGCCCAACCCAATCCCAATCCTGATAATAGACCAGTCCAATCCCTCCAAATCATAGAAACATTAGAAATCGGACCTGACATAAGGGAGTGCAATGACCTTCAGTTACGATCTGGACGTATAATAGAAACAGAGGGAGACAAAATAGTTCACATTGAAGATCAGTTACCAATAGAACAACTGCTACAACAAAAGGATGTAAATAAAGAGCATACCCATCAACAAGCAAGTACATCCTCTCCTCCTTTCTCGGAACGATTAGTCATACCATGACCAGTACAATGTCCAGACTTTGACATTCTGGGAGAGTTACAAAACCTGTACATAAAAATTCCATTCCTCCAAGCTATTCAAGACATTTCTATATACGCAAAAACCATAAAAAAATTGTGCATAAAAAAATCAAGGAGGAATACAACCACTAACCCTAGAGTCCAAGTAGTTGGTACTTTATTCGACTTGTTATCAGGAAAAGAGACACCTATCAAACACGAAGATCCCGGGAACACAATTGTAACTGTCCAAATCTATGGCCAAACCCTGACTAACGCCTTAGTCGATCTGGGAGCTGCAATCAATATTTTGACAACCTCCACCTGCCAAAAGCTTGGCATCACATCAGTAGAACCTACTTCTACTTTGCTAGAATTGGCAGATCGATCTGTAGTTCGACCAGAAGGAAATTTATACGATGTCATGGTTTCTGTAGACTCCTGGGAATATCCAACTGACTTCCTGATAATTAATCCAAAAACCTGACTAGATGGACATCCGCTAATACTAGGAAGACCTTGGCTTGCTACTGCCAATGCCTACATTGGCTATCGGCAGGGAAACATGACCATAACTAAAGGACCACATGTTAAAAATCTAGTTCTATATCCTCCAGCACAGCCAAGTCTTCCAACAATCAAAACTAATCAGTATCTTGTGTCATATCTTACTAACAATATCAGATCTCCATTGACTGTACAGAAGGATTTAGATTTTAAAGATCAAACAGAAGATGATGCCATCAATAACTTCATTAGTCAAACTCAATCTAGATCGCACACACAGTGTTTTATGATAGAAGCAACGTTTGATAGTGAGCTAGAAGAAGACCCTTTAAAAGATCCGCATGACCAAACAATACCAGTGACTATTGTTGCCAATAGTAAAGTAGTAGAAATCGAACCTGGTAAGATTCTAAATATCAATGCCAAACTTACACCACATCAAGAAGCAAAGCTTGTTAATCTGTTACGAAAATATCAGGGAGCATTTTCCTAGGACTACCCTGACATGAAGGGAATTGATCCTCAATTATGCACCCACCACATCTATATAGAAAAGGATGCAAGACCTGTTCGTCAGCCACAAAGAAGACTCAACCCCTATCTAAAAGAGGTAGTAAAAGCCGAACTTCAAAAACTTTTAGATGTTAATTTTATCTACCCCATCTCTGACTGTAAATGGGTCTCTCCCCTAGTGGTGGTACCCGAGAAAAATGGAAAATGGAGGATTTTCGTGGATTACAGGGAGTTAAATAAGGCCACGCAGAAGGATCACTTTCCCCTCCCATTTATAGATCAAGTATTGGACACTTTGGCAGGAAAGAATTTTTTTTCTTTTCTAGACGGCTTCAGCGGATATAATCAAATCCAAATTGCCCCTGAAGACCTGGATAAAACTACCTTTACTTGCCCTTGGGGAACGTTTGCCTATCGAGTACTACCCTTCGGCCTATGTAATGCCCCTGCTACATTCCAAAGGGTTGTTCTCAGCATGTTTGCAGATCTAATAAACGATGGACTTGAGGTGTACATGGATGACTTTACACCATATGGAGATGATTTTGACCCAGCTCTAGATGCCCTGGAAAAAGTCCTACAACGTTGTATCGCTACCAGACTTTGTCTGAGCCACGAAAAATGTTACATGATGATGACAGAAGGGCTCATTCTAGGGCACTATATTTCAGCAGCTAGCATCCAGGTAGACCCGGCTAAAATTCAGATTCTTTTGCTTATTCCTACCCCCACTACTCAAACAGAGGTATGCAGTTTTCTTGGATTTTCTAAATATTACAGACGATTTATAGAACATTACTCACGTATTGCTGCACCTCTATATCCTCTAACTGGTAACGTCGCTTTCTTGTGGACAGAGAAATGTGACCAGGCTTTTAAGGAATTGAAGAAGCTTGTATCAACAGCCCCAGTCCTCCGAGGACCAAGCTGGAATTTGCCATTCCAAATCTAATCTGATGCCCCAGATACAGCAATTGGTGCAGTCCTGGGGCAAGAAGAGGATAAGAAACCATATGCTATCTACTATATCAGCAAAAACTTATCCTCTGCCGAACTCAATTATACTGTCACTGAAAAGGAATTCCTGGCTGTAATACATGTTGTTAACAAATTTAGACATTATATCCCAGGATACCGCGTTGTGTTATATACCGATCATTCTGCTATTAAATATTTGGAAAATAAACCTGTTACGAATGCTAGAATAACCAGATGGTTGATCTTATTGCAGGAGTTCGATATCACAATCAAGGACTGACCCGGCAAGGAGAACCCTGTAGTCGATTTTCTCTCACGAATACCAAAGTCAATTGAAACAGCAACAGTAGAAGATCAATTGCCTGATGAACACTTGTTTGTTGTTGCTGTTCGAACACCCTGGTATGCTGACGTCGCCAATTACCTTGCAGTAGGTAAGCTACCAAAAAACTTAACCCCTCAGGAACGTAAACACATTGTTCAGAAGAGCACTCGATTCTCGTGGGTCGGAGGCCATTTGTTCCATACAGGGGCAGATATGCAAATCAGGAGGTGTATTCGAGAAGACGAGATCTTCTACATTTTAAAAGCTTGCCATGACGGACCATGCGGGGGACACTTTGCTCAAAAGAGAACAACACATAAAGTATTGCAGACAGGATACTATTGGCCTACAATTTTCAAAGAT
Organism: Pinus taeda; assembly: GCA_000404065.3. Classification (NCBI taxonomy): domain Eukaryota; kingdom Viridiplantae; phylum Streptophyta; class Pinopsida; order Pinales; family Pinaceae; genus Pinus; species Pinus taeda. The sequence continues at coordinate 150,706 of APFE030500640.1, read as the reverse complement.
GCGAAGAAATTTGCACAAGCCTGTGATAGCTGCCAATGAGCAGGGAGACCTGGTCAAGCCGATGAAATTCCTCTGAGACCACAATTGGTCATTGAGCCATTTGAACGATGGGCTCTCAACTTCGTCGGGCCCATTAATCCACCATCAAATCAGAGGACATACATTCTGGTGGCGACAGACTATGTTACTAAATGGGTCGAGTCCGAATCATTGCCTAAGGCTATAGAAGACTCTGTAATACAATTCTTGTTCCATTTGTTTATACGTTATGGACTTCCGAGAGAACTAATCACAGATGGTGGACCACAATTTGTTGGGAATAAGTTAGCTGCAACACTTAACAATTATCATGTCCAACATAAGATCACTACCCGATACCATCCGCAGGCAAATGGGCAAGTAGAAAG
>APFE030500640.1:100641-126950 GCA_000404065.3 Pinus taeda | reverse complement strand
TGAAGAAGGAAAGATTGCAAAAAGTGATGGAAATTTTCCAGGACAAAGACCAAAGCTTGACAGTCAAAGGGAAAGGAGTTCTGTCGGCAACACTAGGGGAACCCTGGACCGAGCTAGCGAAGATAGTGCAAAGTTATATCACCTGCGAAGGGAGAAAAGACGTGGTAAGGCCTCGTCACCAGAAAATTTTAGCTGTTTTAAAAGGAAAATGCTCTGTAAATCTCCCTGCACTTTTAAATTCGCTACTACATGACGCGGCCCGAAGCTTGAAGAAGGCCCAGCACATAGATGCAGTTGTTAGCCACCACGGACTGATTCGGCTTATAGTGAGCCACAGTCTCAACCAACAACAAAGCACTTGCGAAGAACTGATTGAAATAGTCGAGGGGGGATTGGCTGCACCACCCCCAAAACATGAATAGTCCTCCAGCACGCTAGAACGTTCAAAAAGACGCAAGGAGCCAGCAGCAGAAAGACATGCTGCTTCAAAACAGAAACAACCCTCCACTATGCCAGAACAACCAGAAGAACCCAGAGAACCTGATGGCACACCCAACCAACCTGAAAGACCAAGGAAGTCAGCCCGGTTGGCTCCGATACAAGGAAGGCTGGAAAGGATTCAGGGAACCAAGGCCCAGCCAATCGAAATTGCGGATGAACCTCCAGAACTAGAAGGAGGACTCTCTGAAGGAATTTCTGAGCAATCGGAGGCCGAGACTAACCAGCCGGATGGAGAAATTGAAAAAGGAGACGAGCACTCTAAGGAAGAAATGGCCACCAAACAGAGTAACCAAGGAGATGAACACTCTGAGGAAGAAGAGGCCACCGAACAGGGCAATCAGGAAGAAGAAATAGCACAGCCAGGGGGTAGCCCGTTGCAGGACCCTCCGGGTGAGGAGGAATTGGTAGCAGTTCTAGCCAATATGGGAGAATATGGCTAGCCCTCCAGCACAGGAGGCGTCCCTGACGATCCCGCAGAGGAAGAATTACCCGAGGAAATGCATGCAGAAAAGGAAGGGGAAGAAAACCTGCCTGGTTATGATAATGAAATGGAAGACAACAATCAGGGAAAATCTGTCCCCAGGACGCCAGAAGATATCTCAGATGAAGAAGGACCGAGCTTAAGGACCAAACCGTCGTCTGAGGCAAAGGAAATTAAAAAATTAAGAAATAAACAACAGAGGTTGCTAGGCACTATAGCCAGGCTCCGGCAGAAAATTCAAATTTTGAAAGCCAATTTAAGAATACAAAAGACCGTAAGGAAAAGGAGGAGGACCATGTCAGCAAGAACCCCGAGGACAAGAACTCGTTTTGTTGGTCGAAACCCCATCAAGAGACCTACTGCCGAGGAACAGTCTGCTGTTCCAAATAATAATGAGGAACAGGGTGCTGTTCCAAAGAACATCGAAGAACAAACGAAGCGAAAGACTGTTGTTCCATCTGACCCTGAAGAATGGATGGACATTCCAATGGAACAGTAAGAGGCTCCGGTGGCAGGAGGACCACAACAACCCTTTATTCACGTTAAGAAAGAAACAGAAAGCAAAGAGGTCCAAACAGAAGCACCACCTTCGGGAGTAATTCGGGTCCTAAACTCCAAGCAACGTAATAGAAAGGTCCAGGTTAAACTTCCAGCCTCTACGGCTTTGTGGAAAAAGGATCCAAAAACTAGGACCTTGCATAAAATGATGAAGGAAGCTCAGCAAGAAGCTGAGCAGCTGCGGGAGCAAACAGTCCCCAGAGAAAGATATGAAGAACTACAACAGCAACTTCGAGACATTAGTCAGTCCGAGAGCCAAGCCTTTGAAGGATGGCAAAAGGAGCAGGAAAAGGTTGCTAAGGTAACTCGTCTATTAGATAGTGTTGTTAAGCAGATGGAGATCGTGTGTTCCTTATATAATGACATTTTGACTTGTAGGGCCCCTGCTAAAAATTATGCTTTATTTTTGCTTGAACGATATCTGAGATTAAAAATAAAAACCGTTAGGGCAGGAGCACCTATCCACATCAACACTGTTAATGACTTTATAGACTGTTGCAAGCACTATGGAGTTAAGGTTCAAAGGTTATTATGCAAGTTTTACCTACACAACCTTGTGCTAGACCAGGAAACGGATTTAAATCCTAGCCCTTTTGTTGGCGATATACAATTCCAAGCCTTTATCTCATTTGGGGTTAATCAGCTGAAGTGGCTCAAAGATTACAACACCTTCTAGAGACAAGAGAATAGCTTAGATTTATGGGTACGAGCTGAACCTAGAGACCCAGTGACGCTATGGAGAGAGCATAAGAGTCTTATGAGGATCCCAGGTGTCATTGAGATATTAGGTCCCATGCACGAAGACTTGATCCGAAATAGTCTGGAATATTTCCTGACTATTAAAGACCTTCCATCGATGCTGAAAAATTTCGATACCGGAACGCCAACCCAAACATCCAGCTCAAGGAACCCTTCAAATATGAGAATTTTGAGCTGGTTTCCAGCCGATTGAGCCTCTATGGGGAACGGATTCTGCGAGCAAGGCCATCCTGGTTAGGGTATTGATTTCGAAGTCCAATTATTTGGCACCCTCCACCCGGATATCAGGCCATATATAAGATGCCTGCAGATCAAATAGATCAGTTCTTTGACAATATAGTTGCTCATCACGGTTGTCGGCCTCCTCGCGAGATCCCTTCTCCAGCCTATTCTCTCACCGCCTTGCATGTTAACTATAATGTTTTCATGAGGCCATGAAACAGGGTAGGCAGGGGGGTGTGTGGAGCACTTGGAAGGTATGCTTTTGACAAGAAATCTAGTGGTTTTTCAATAATAATTCTAACCTTTTCTGCATTATGAATTCAAGGAAGATAAAGGATTTTGATAAAATGTGCGAAAGTAAGCAGAGGAATCTCAAGTGCTAATAATTGACGTTTTTCTATGCAGGAAGATGTGGAAGCAAGGAATTGCCGTTCAAAAGCGAGAAGCAAAAGGGAAATAACTGTTGTCCCTCCAGCGAGGAACTGGATGCAGACAAGATCAAGCAAAATTAGAGCCGAATAGCCCAGGGAAAGAATGCAGGATACCGAGTCGGAGAACGCAAGAAGAAAAAGAGAAGAATTGAACGATTAGCGAATCCCTCGGGATCTTTGATCCCGAGGGATCGTTGCTTTAACTTATCTTTTGATTATCTAGATATCTCCATCATTTCTTTTATATAAAGGCACTAAGCCATTGAGCAAAGGGGACGACTGTTTTTATATAATTCTAAGTTTCAAGACAAATTGTGATCATTGAGTCCTGCTGAGACCTGATTTTGTTATAATTTTGTTGATGCGATTAACATAAAGGACTTGGTGTTCATTTCGTCTCTGCATCTGGAGTAACCTAAGGTAGTGTACCATTGTCAGCTAAGGGCCTGGCTCCGAAGGACACTTGGTTTTGTACAGTGATTTGCGTGTGGTTTGTTTCTCTTTATTATTTAGTAATCTGATACATTTTTCATATGATATGCTATGCTCTGTTATCATTAATATCTGAATGATTTCTCCATGTAATGTCTCAGCACTATACAATTGAATCTATTCAAGGTTGAATTGCATCTTTAATCAGTTATTTCTGTAACAGAATGATGGTATGAATGTTATTATCGCTGGATCCATGTGAAATGTTATTTGGAAGACTTGAAAACAGTGTTACTCTGCTCAGAAACATAGTCATATCATTCCTTATCCTCAGATCGCTATAATAGGATAGAACATGTACATACGGGTGATGTTTGTTGTTCCATAATTCATCTGCTATTCCATTTTATTACTGTTGTTCCATTTTATTACTGTTGTTCCATCTTACTACTGTTGTTCCATCTTACTACTGCTGTTCCATTTAATTACTACTGTTCCATTTACTGTTGTTCCATTTCCAGTTTGCTGTTCCATTTTACTTTCTGCCATTTTATTTACCTGCCTTTGTTGTTTTGGTGTGAGAGAAGGACTAAGGCTGTAGTGAGCCTCAACAAGACGCTGCTTAGCTCCCACACCTATAAGTCCATGCTCTAATTCCCTTTCTTTATCAGTTTCTAGAGGGATGGGTTATTGCTTTCGCACGCTCGACTGATCAACTGCCTTGTGTGATTATCTTTCGGGTTAGTTTAGTTATAGCTTGGCATTTGTTTTCTTTCAAATCTTTTGAACACTATACTACTGAGCATTACTTGGACAAATAGCCTCGGATTGAGTTACTCCTTGCAATAACAAAACGTTCCCGGATTGACTTATTAATGTGGGATAATTAGAGGTGTGAGAGACCCTAGTTATAGCTCTACAATATTGATGATGAAGAGTCCAAGCCAAGGCTACCGAGACCCTCTGATAGGAAACTAAAAGAAAATGTGATCGTCAATGCATGGAAATATTGAGTGTAAGTAGGAGTGAATGATCGTGCATGAAAATGGTGAATGAAGGATTAAGTTAATAGAACAACATGCATGTGGGTGAAGTGAGTCTCTAAATTGGTGACCATTCATGCAAGAAAATTTCATGGATAAAACGACAGTGAGATGCTAAGGAAAAATGAAATGGTGCTAGTACAAGCCAGTATGCATGTAAACAAAAACAAGCATTCACATAAATCAAGAAAACAACACTCACACAAGAGAACACACAAAAAGAAACATAAATTTTGTAAAAGACAAGTAAAGAACACTTACCTGTGAATAGTTGAGCTCGATGTGTCTTTGAGTGTTAGATGTGTTGTGGGATGTAGAGCTCCAATATCAATGTGAAGAAATGAGCTCTGATGTTTCAAATAATAAGTTTGAAGCTCATGATGTTCATGCCATAAATCTAGGAAAAAGCGACACTTAGAGGAAAGATTCTAAAATGATCTTTGCATGTAACATCCAACTTCTAAAAATAGCTCCCTAAGATCTAGCGACACATTTTTAATGTTTCTTCTTCTATTATGGGAAGAAAAACATCCCATTCATGTATGTCAAGTTTTCTTGGTCCCGGGTGGAACCAATCAACTCAACTGCACATGCAAAAGAGTACTCAGCTCAGAGGAAAGAATGTACATTTCTATGAGGGAGCTGACCTAGCTGCTAAGAAGATTTGTGAATTTTTGGGTAGAACACCTCACTAATGCCCAGGATTGCACAATTCTTGGGCTTAGCAGCCCTGATGGGAGGAATTGCTCAATTTTCTCAGTGAAGCTTGACTGGAAGATTTGGAAATTTTGGAGCACAATAGGTTGCCAGACATAATTACATAATTTCTGGAGGGAAGGCTGGTTTCCCTCCAAGATTATGCAATTTCTTAAGGGAGTTGCTCATTCTGCAGCTAGACCAAGTCCAGAGAATCATCTTGTGAGGGGTTGGAACAAGCTTTGATGGACAAGATGTCATTCTGCAAGAAAATCACTAAAGCTTGTGTACCTGACAAAGCAAGACATGGTGCTTTGAAAATTTGGTAGGGAGGCTCCAAAACAAAGCTAAGGAAAAAATTTGGAAGGTGGTTGTAGCCGATACAACATGGTGTCAATTTTTTTCTATGGTTGTTTGTGGTCAATTATCGTTCAATATGATTGAACATTGTTGAACATGTGTGTCAATATTTAATATGAAACCTAGTAAATCTATGTTAACATAGTAAACATAGTAAATTATGGCCAATATTGACTATATCTAACTATGGTTATCTAACACTAACTATGATCGACTAAGGTTAAGTATGGTTAACCATTGTTGATTATCATTAAATATAGGAAACTAAAGATGGCTAATATTGATTGACTACTATTGACTATGTAAACAATTGGATGAATTTGACTATGGTAAACCATGTTACAATGATTATCTATTATGGCTATATTTGTCCATGAAGATTTCAGTGATATTAGTAAATCATAATATTATTATAGTTAATAAAACTTTAATTTTATGCATATATACTTAACAAAATTCAAGTGTTATAAATAACTAATTTATAAACTTTAAATATTATAAACAAAATTTAATGAGTATAACTTTTATGAACCTTTATTTATATATGCTTAATAAAGTTCACTTAAATTATAATAATAAACTTAATTTTTTTAAATAATTAATTAATTAATATTTAATTATATATATATATATATATATATCTATATATATATATATATATATATTATATATATATATATATATATAATCATATCATATCATATCATATAATATCATATCAAGAAAGCGAATTCACCACGAAGTCTAAAACTTTGAATGGTATTTTTAGCATTTATTGTGTCAGACACCATAATTGTTTTGGGGTTTTACTTTTATCCCCTTCTCCTTCAGACATAAACCTATCCTATCAATTTATTCATTGCAACTATGGATAAGGTCATTTTTTAAAGAAATGTCCATCACTTTCGACTAAGTAGAGCTCAAGGTATATTTATCACTATTTGAATGGTGAGACTCATGGTAGCGCTTCTACTCGCTTATTTCAAACATGATTAATGCAGATACTCTTCCATTCTTATTTTCTAAGGGTTGTCCTCTACAATGGAATGAGATGGATCATAGGGGTTTTCAATGGATATTGAGAAACTGAGGTGCCAGGAGTTGACTTCTACTACTAAAAAGATCATTCTTATAACTTGCTATGTTCTTAAAAATTTTCAATATCGTTTGATCCAACTATCCAAAATTGGGTTTTCTCAACTCGTGGGATCCAAAAATCCCATTTTAGGTCTGTAATGGATTTTGAATATGTCTAAGCTTCTCACAAATTCTATACCTCAAGTCAGTCTTTTCATAATCCAAAGGTTGAATATATGCATTACCATCCTAGTTTAGAATGGTTTTACATGTCAATCCTTCACTTAAATCCAATTTAACATATATGAATACAAATGAGATTAACTAATTGGCAAATATTTCACTATTTATTCCAATGAAGCATTCAATTAAATTTCCAGTAGCTTCAAGGAAGTCTGGTTGAATCCACTAGAGTGGTAAGTTTGGGATCCATAAGCATACTTAAGTATTTAGAGACTTCATTAAAAGGGGGTTATAATCCACATACCATGGCTAAATTTAAATGCCTACATGACCCTGAAACCAAGGTCCCTGGCCAAAAAACCTCTATTGATATTCAATATCCTTGAAGACAACCACAAAATATCATTTGGAATAAAATATAAAATTAAGTTATCAGTCTAGTTTTGGTGAATGCAATCTTGGACGGTAATACTTGATTGAAAAACAATATTGAACTGAAAAATATATGCTCATCATTCATAATCAGTTATCTTAATCTTAGAAAAAAACTCATTCATTTAAATTTTGAGCTATCCATTGAATGGTCCACCACAAAATATTAGCCTCAAAGAGCCTTATATGGTTGGGAATAGGAGCTTGACTTAAGGGAATATTTAAATGATAATGGTTCTGATACCGAGGATTTATCACCTCTTGTGGCACAACCTCTCAGGCATGTAATGATGGAAATAGAGGAACTATTCTTAATGCCATATTCTCCAAGAAAATTTGTCAAATTGAGCTACCTCCCTTCGAAAACGAGACCCAGTACCCACATAGGGATACCTATTATCATATGAATATTGGAAATGAGAAAGAAAATAATGACCCCTACATTTACCATGAACAATAGGGACTTTCCAAATAAATTTTTAATAAACATTGGGAATTTTTGGAAGTCAAAATCTAGAAAATTAATCTTTGATGGGATTGATTTAATATCTGGTGGTAAAGAATCTATCCCCAGAAATGGACTTCAGAGGTTTGGACTAGACCTAAAAACTATGTTTGAAAGGGGAATTATGTCAAACAATTGGCAGGTAGTCACACAACACTCATGAAGAGGTTAATTAGATGTTCCAGAAAACACTTTGTAGGAAGACTTCTCGCACATTTTTTCATCACTCCTCGAAATTGTTTCATGGAATATTTCCACTTTGAACTTTAGACCAAGAGGGAAACCCTCGACTTTCAGTTGAATGCCTTCAAACAATCCCCCTACATCCATCCCGAAGACCCCAATCACAACCTTTGTGTTGAGGTACCTTTGACATGCAAACATCCTAGAAAGCAATGGCTCCATAGTTTCAATCACTAATATGTTCCAAATATAGGGGATTGACACATGTTGAAGCTATATCTTGGTTATATAGGCACTTCAAAGTCTATGGGAAGATGGAATTTGGTCCTCAAACAATAGAGTCTTCATGTTTTTATTGACATGGGTGGGGGATATACGGAAACGAATTCCCTAAATCCTCCTCTTTTAGAAATTATAGTGTGTTGACCCGTGACAATGACACCATCTAAGCATATATGAAAATAAAAACCCTAGCATACCTCACAATCTCCATCACTCTCACACATAGTTTTATTAAATAATATAACATTTTTAAATATAATTTCCTTAAACAAAAAAATTGGTATAATTTATTCTAATTATTATAAAAAAAGATAACTTTATTAAACATCACAACATTTATATTTCTAATATTAAATGAATATATGATTTGATACCATATATATGTCACACTATTTAAATTAAAATCTAACAAGGATAAGACTAACCCTAACTCTATTATAGTTATATATATATATATATATATATATTATATATATATATATATATATATATATATATATATATATATATATATATATTACAATAATTTTGAAAAATTTTCCATATCTCACAAATTTGGGATACTTTCCAAACACAAAGTTTAAATATTTTATCGATTAATATTAAATCAATATAGATATATTAAATAAAATAGATTATTAAGATGGTATATGAAATTAAAATGATAGATTAAGGTAATTATTAAATTCAGTTTTGGTACATAATTTGTGTTATAGCGGACTAATCATTCTTACGGATAAGAAAAATCTCCCTAGATTTCAAACAAAACCTACTAACAAACATCAAAAGTATTGCTACCTTAGCGTATAATTGAAACATGAAACATATAGTATCTGAAGAATCACTTACCTATTAACGAAGTGTTTGTGGAAGTCCTTTCACTGTTCTCCACAACTAGCTTTTCCTCACTGCCTTACAACCTTTGACAATGCTTTCCAAAAATTCTCTGTGATGCTCCAAAAGAAATCCACATAGACAAAAAAAATCAAGGGGATCAAAGTATCTGGCATATAAAATCAAAGGTAAATGAAGTTTCTAACTTAACATACAACATATAGTTGAATCAATAATTAGTTATAAACCCTGCGATTCATCAAGGAATCTCGCAAATATCATAAAAATAGATTCAATTAGGAAATCACAATTTATTTGTATTTAATTCAAAGGAGAACAAGCTTAAAACCTAGTTTTCTAGATGTCACAACCCTCCGCCAATGGTCTTGAATATTCTCCTTAGATGACAAGGCTTCTATCCCTATTTGAGGAGCGTATGTTTACCTTGAGTGGTCCTCTTTAACCCTTGAGTCTGTGTTTGATTTATATGTCAAGAGGGGGAAGTTTGAGATACTGTTCCTAAGGGATGAGATCCTCAGAAGGTGGGATTAAGGATCCACAAAGAGAGAGAATTATCTCCATGAATATAGGGATTATGATTGAGTAAGAATAAGCTCAAAGCTTTTAGTTGGAAAACTATCACTTAACAAAGCTTCTAGAATTTAATTTTTACTTTTACTTTCATTGAGTCATGTGCGTATTTAATATTGCAAGACAAAGTGCATATTTTCACTGACTTTCATGGCAAAATTTGCACACGTATAAAAGTAGGCTAGGGAACAACATAGGTACTCAAGAATAGGTTTTTGGACCATTGGATCTAGAATTCTAATCCTCTTCATGATTGTTTAGATTCTAGCCTTACAAGGGAATGATTTGGAACACTTTGATGGATAGCGAAAGATCCATATTGATGGTAATTTTCCTAATGGTGACAATATGACATAATATATTTCCCACTAAAGTGATATGTTCGAAAAAAAATGTTTGAGGGCTAAAGTGATTTATCACGCCAAAGTTTAGATTATATACTAATCCAAAATGGATTTTGGATAGACTCCAAAGTCTAAGTGTTCCTCACTAAGGAAAATGAAAGCCCAGGGGAGTTCCTAGAACTAGCTCAATTGCACAGATCGTCTCATTCTAAATCTCCTAGAACGTAAATGTGCAAAAAACTACTTAGGATGCAAAAGTTATCACAAAATGAATCTGCCCTTTTTCATTTGGAGAAAGAGGCAAAATCCCCTAAAAATGGGTCCTAAAGGCCCTCTTAGTCTTCAAAATCTCCTAAAAGATCAAAACCTTTATAAAGGGAGAAGTTTTAGAAATGTCGGACTACACTATCAGAAGGAGAAAACACAAAAAAAAGACCAAAAATGAGCCTATTAGAGGCTTAAACCAATAGTGCACAGGAGATGTTGGATCTGGCCGATCAACGGTCTAGATCCAATCAGAATATCACAATCGACAGCGGTAGGTGGAAGATATTGGAACATGTTATATGATTATTACAATCGCGATATCGTAATCGATGATTACAGTGGATCACTTACCAAACGGTCCAGGGATCATGCAAGATGCAATTGCGACAAGTCGCATCGCAGCATCGCAACAAAGCTACACAAAGAAGTGAGCATAAATATATATAGATGTGATAGCTGGACCCAATAGAGTTAGAAATGATATGCCATAAATTTTGAAATCTATCCAATGGCATTTTCTATGTATTTTCACATATTTCGTTTAATAAACAAAAATCAAAGGTAGCACCGATGCAATGAAGACTAGACCCGAAAGGGTTTGTGAATAAAGATATATAATGTTTCAAATCCACATAAAGCCATTTTTTGCGATATTTTAATGTATTTTTAAAATAAAACAGGAAGGATTTCATGAGGGCCAAAGGTGGTAAGTGGTTTGGGCCGGACTCCGCCCGAGCCCATACATTGGCTACCATGTATCTAGGATAAGGACAAAGAAAACCACCTTCATCGAGTAGTTAACCTCCATATGAAAGAGCCATTTGAAATGAACCACAACCATTATATCCAGATCTCCCAGATCAATGGTGGAGGTGCGATGGTAATATAAAGGCGGATCTGAAAGGAGTTATAAAGTAGAATTAAGGACTTTTGAAGTCTGATAAATAGATATTTGGTGGGTTTTCCCGTATTTTATAGTGTTTATCTATGTAAATAGGGAACAAATGTTTCTAGGGGATTTCAGGTGCTAATGCACTCTTCCGCTGTAGAACAGGTGGCCACCTCCCCTAAAGGCATTAGTAATGATTATTTAAAGCTCAGAGAGGGGATTTGAGTGGACCAACGCAAGAAGCCAAAGAGCCTGAGAGGAAAAATAAACTGACAACGCCAATTTGTCTTAAAAAGACACATGATGACATAGACAAGGGTTGTTGAAGGTTGCTGCAGGTTATTGATAAAAGCAAAGCCAAAGCAAGAAGCTAAGGCAAAAAAGAGTAGAAAGAGGTAGTGCAGAACGAAAAAGAATAGCCAAGGGAGTCACTTGGAAGTCAAGCGAAAAGCGAAGAGAGATGTAAATTAATAGAGGGCCAAAGAAGCCAGAGTCGAAGAGCCAGAGCCAGAGCCAGAGCTAGAGAGCTAGAGCTGAAGAGCTAGAGTCAAAGCCAATATCCAAAACCAAAAGCCAAGAGCCAAAGCCAACAGCTAGAGCTGAGAGCGAGAGCTTCAAGATCCAGGGACTGATATGGAGTCTGAACCTATTGTTTCTCTGTAAAATAGTAGGAGTAGAGCCAAGATCTTGTAAAAGGACCTGCCATAATCCTAGAGGGCCTTGTCAAGTTGACTAGATCTCAAGGAAATATAGCCCAAGAATTTTGGGTGAACTCTAGATTAAATTGTTGTCTTATGTGCTTGTTTTACTGCTGCATTATTTATTGTTGTGTGTATTTATTTATCAGTTTAAGCGCATTAGCTTACATCATAGGCAATAGATTTTAAAGCATATAATTATTTAAAAACAAATGCAAGCATACACACATATTTTTAAGCACATATTTAATTCTACATTGGTTAATCAATAAGACTTGGGAAAATCCAAAGCTTTGGAAGTGGGAGAGGTTCTTGTATGTTAGACAACAAGCCTAAGTGCCCCATTTTCAGATCAGATGGCATTGTTGGAGACATCAAACAACCAATCAAGGGTTACAATACAACATATAATTATCATTGAGTTAGGAATGCCCATACCTAGAGCATAAATATATGAATGAATTAGTGGGTAAATACACAAAGATCCATGTTGAGAGTAGAAACATTATTCACACAACCATCAAATATGGGTCCATTTTTGCAATCATGAATATTTAAAACTCCACATAGCTTGGATGGATGAAACTAGATCTAGGGTCTTCATCTTCATCTCTAATAGTCCGTAGTACGAATCTAACCATGTGAATGAATGTCCCATAGTCAAACATGGTAGAAACCACCTGGTTACCAGTAAATGATGTGAAGCCTTAATAACTACGAGAGAAGCCACGAATAATGACAATGGTTATCGAGGTACTTCTAGTAAAATCTATGAAGTGTGAAAATATGTCTTCAAGTCAAACACTTAAATAATAATTTGGTCGAACGTCAATGATGAGAACCTACCTTCGAAGGTGTTAAACTTTCCATGAAGGCATGCATGCTCCAAGGTACTCAAGAAAGTTTACATATCAAATTTATAGATAATGAGTTGAAGTGGTTAGGAAGCAACCCATTTCAGGAGGACCTATGACATGAAACTTATGTCATGTTTTGAAGAGAAAATTCGGAGTGATCCAGAAGTGACTCATGGATGGCCGATGTGGTTGAAGGCTACAATTTGCAAGGTAATTTTGACTGAGGTTGGTCTCCTCTTGAACATATTGGTCACACGATATTTTGATTAGGCAACATTTGGCCCAAAACTAATACCAAAACCAATTGAAGACTCTCAATGATGTATGATTAGCTATGAGACAAATGGATTTCCCAACTCAGAAAAAAAGGTGACGAAGTGTCATGTGCAAAAGTGACATATTTCCTTTTGTAATACAAAAATATATGTCTCTTCCCAATTTCCCCCCACCATTACTTGCAAGTAGATGTTTATTCTTTTTCAATCTTTAGGAGGATAACATATGCTTTCCTTTAAGCTCATCCTTTGGATGAGTCCTTTAGAGTATTTTTAACGAGCCCTAGGAAGCAGTCGTTCAGTCTCATCATGGTTGATGAGTCTTGCACTTTTTATGTCTGATGAGTCTAGGGAAGGGACAAATTGATGTCATTTTCATATTTAAAGAGTTAAAAAATTGCGAAAGGAAATCATTCAGTTCTTTCAACATAACATTTTAACAATTCTGAGAAAGTAAAGCTCGGTGTTTTTAATTTTTAGGGAGTCAGGAGAAAACATAAGTAAATGTTAAAATGTCCTTTTTTGTAAATTTAATATCCAAGCCCAAAAAAGGGTAAAATAATGCAAGAGATAATTGTATTGATCAAGGTTAGTCAATGTATACCTATTTCGTAAAATGTCCACATGATCCGTAAAAAGGGTGAACTTATATCAGGCATATGTTTTTTTGTTTGGTTTAATGAGCTTAAAACAACTAGCATACTCAACAATATTTTCACTTTTTGAGAATAAAAAAAGATCTTAAAGATAACTCCTGTGTTTTACTTTTTCATAATTTTTAAGAGCTTGAAAAAGTGATAAAAGTTTATTCATCACAAAAATGATTCATTTTCATAATTAAACCCATGTTCTTCACATTTAAACGCAAAATGTTATCATATTTGTTGAAAAAAACATAGTAAAAACATAAAAGATATGAATTTTGAGAAGCTAAAGGAAAAGAAAATACTTAATTCAACTAAAATGCTTATAAATGTCCAAAAAGTAAAAATATTTTATGATTTGTGTTTTTACCATTTTATAGTCATTGAGAGTGCATTTTTTCCAAAAATTTCAGTGGCAGATTCTGACCAAACTGTTGAAAAAAATCACGAACCACTTTCTCCAAGTAAGAGATCCTTCCGTTATCTTTGTTTTGACTAATTTTATTTGCCATTTCAGCATAAATTTATTTTTTTTCGAGGTTTTATTTAGTTCAATTTTTTCGCTCGGTGTCACAGCTCCTCCTCCTCTAGTCTGTGCATAACAACTCTTTTTGTACAGTGTAGAAACATGATTTGCATTTTTTTTCAAATGGAAACCACACAAATTCACTATCTTTATTAAAATGCTAAGAGTTTTAAGAAAATTAATAAAACTCCCAAAACTTCATGTAAAATTTATCACATTCTTTTGTAAACATCCTCCATGGTTATTTTTAGGGTTTTATATGGAAAGATGAAATATAGGATTAGAGAACATCAGGGTCAAGATTCAAAAGCTTTAAATAACCTAGAATCATTACAAGCCTTGAGGGACTGTGGTATATACAAAATTTTCATGATCTAAGGTCTCAAAGCTCAGCTATATTTGCTGATATGTTTGGTAAGAACATGCAATGTTCGAGAATATTATTTCTAGGTTGGAGACCATAGATGATCCAAAATGGCTCCTAAAACCCTCTAAGTCTTCATATACTTAAAATAATTGCAAAGGGAAAACATTAGCAAATGGTGGAAAACACTATCGCAAAGGAAAAAGCATGCAAAATGGCTAAAAATAGAGTCCATTGGAGCATTGAACAACTTTTCACAGGAGCCGTCAGATCTGGTCAATCAACAGTCCAGATCTAATCGGCATATCACAATCAGTGATGGCTGGTGGAGTCTATTGGAGGTGGCATTATGAGAAGTGCAATAGAGATCAACGTAATTAAATGAGGACTCTCGATCAAGCACAAAAATAAATTGTCCAGATTAAACTGCACTATCCCCTCACTAATATATATATATATATATATATATATATTATATATATATATATATATATATATATATATATATATTATATATATTATATATATATATATATATATATATATATATATATATATAAGAATTAACCATGGACTGAAGGATCAATGATATGCGATTGCGATATTGCAATATCGCATCGGAGGAATACAAAGGAGCGGGGTGGATACAAATGCGATAGCCCGAACCAATGCGGTTATAGATGAAATATAATATATTTTTGGTTTTGGTAAATGGGTTTTTTCTATGTATTTCACATTTTTGTTAAATAAATGAAAAACAAAGGAAATGTTAATGGAGCGATAAAACGGCTCCAAAAGGATTATATATGTAGTTTTATCTCATTTGAGTTCCGTAAGGAACGTGATTTCAGGTAGGCCTTAGCCGGTAAGTGGTATTGGACACGCTCCACCCGATACCATCCACTGGCAGACCCGTGGCTTGAGAAAACCACCTTTTTAGGTAGGTAATCTACATACGAATTAACCACCCAAAATGAATATGAACCATTGGATCAAGATCACTCAGATCAGTGGTGGACATGCGATAATGATATAAAGGCAGATCCGATGGAGTTCTAGGGCAGAATTGATAATATTTTAGGTCTAATAAATGGCAGTTTGGTGGATTTTCCCATGTTTTTATGTATTTCTTTGTCTAAATAGAGAATGAATATTTTGGGGATTTCAAAGGCACCCATGGTGCCTTCTGTTGCAAAACAGGTGGCCACCATCCCTGAAGACATTTAACAATGATTATTTAATGTTCATAGGGGATTTTAGTGGAGAGAGGCAGAATCCAGAAAGCCCAGAAGAGGAAACGAACAGACAACATCGATTGGCTTAAAAGCTACTGAATGAAAAAGATAGAGGCAAGAAGTGTTGAGACAGAGGGAAGACAGAGATAGAGAGTGAGAGAGAGAGTCTATGTACTCAGAGAGACTTGAGGGATTCAAGTAAAATCCTGCTATTTTGTATCTATTGTGTTGAGCCTCAAATCGAGCTCGCTTTTTTAAAACTCTTCTCTTGAAGACACAATAGAGAGGTCACCACTGAAGCCTAGACTAGGAGACGTAGCCCAGAATTTTTGGGTGAACTCCTTGATTATTTGTTGTTTTATGTGCATGTGTTTGTTATGTTTCTTTAACTACTTCATTGCATATATTATTTACAATATTTTCAATCCATTGCACTAAGTAATATAGGAAAATCCTACACATGATTCTATAATACCTTAATATTAGTCTAAGAACACATTTTCATATCAAGTGGCATCATAACTTTAGGTTTGGTAAGGTTAAACAAGCTTGTGTTTGATTCTTGAATGCTAATTAGGTCAAAGGTCAAACTAGGAGAAGGAGATATCGTTGAGGCTAATCCAGAGATTGGAAGAGTCTAATCTCAAAGGAGAATGGCTGGAGAAGTCCCATTGGAATCATAATCTCAGTTCATGGACAACTTTATGGCCATGCGAGCCATGGTGGAAGTGATGTATCGGGAATTTAAGAAGGGTCGAGGTGAAAGTACCTCAACACCTAGATAAGACAAAGGAGCAAAGGGACCTTCTATAGATGTCCATACAGAGGGAAAAGGTAAAGGGGAAGAACCTCCTCCATCATCTCCCCGACCATCACATGCTTCTAGCCTTAAAAATAAAAATAAGAAAACATATTTGACTAAATTAGATGTAATGTTTGATTTGCCAATTTATGATGGAGAATTAAATGCAAAAAAGCTAGATAATTGGATTAGACAGATTGATGTATATTGTAGGGTGTAGAAAATTGATTCAGAAAGGAGAAAGATTTAGCTAGCTAGCCTTTTCCTTGGAGGAACTACACTAGTGTGGTGGGAAGGTAGGACAGAAGCTCATTTGAAGAAGCATGGTAAAATTCTTTCTATGAGGAATGAATTTGTTTCTACCATTAAAAAAACAATTATATCCTCTACATTATATGCAGCGAGCAATGATGAGTTGGAAAACTCTTCACCAATTAAAGGGCCAATGTGTAGAAAGCTATACCCAGGAATTTAGAAAAGAGCTTTATTTCTAGGCATTTCTCTAGTCTCACCTGAAACTTTGTTGAATTATATAGGTGGTCTACATAGCTATTTGAATCACACCATTCTCATGTTTAACTCCACTAGCGTAGATGATGTATCAGTTTAGGCTACATATCTAGAGGCTAGAGGAAAGAATGCGAACCCAGAGCTTGGGGGATCATCAAAACCCTCTGTAAGCAAGAAAAAGGAAAAGAAGAAGCAAAAATGGAAGGAGAGGAAGACAAATGATCTACAGAAGGACAAACCTTTATGCACTCACTGCAATATGGATGGGCATGATGATGAACATTGTTGGTTTTTGCATCCGGAGTTGAAACCCAAAAAGTTTGGTGGTAAGAAGAAGAATATTGCCGCTGCTATTCAGAAATACTTGGGGTCAGACTCAGCTGATGAAACAATAGTCATAGCCACAGGTATAAAAGTTAAAAATTTTGAAACATCTACAAGTAATTCTACACAATCTATTGATAATGGAGATAATGAGAGGAAAATACATGAGATTTTTCATATTAGAGTTATTTCCAAGCACCAAAAGGTTGCTAGTTTATTTGATATTGGATTAGAAGTAAACTTGATTTCTAAAACAATTGTAAAGAAGTTGGGCTTACCAACAACACGTCACAAGAAGCCATATCCATTAGGTTTGGTATGTGATGAAGGAAAGCTACAAGTGACTATACAATGTAAACATATGTTTCCTATTGGGTCAACATTTGTAGATGAGGATGAGTTAGATATACTTCCGTTGGATATATGTGATATTGTTTAAAGAAGTCCTTACATGTATGATAGAAAAGCCATATTCTATAGAGCTGAAGATAAGTATCAACTCACTAAAGATGGAATAGAATATATTGTAAGAGCTCATAAACAAAAAAATAACTATTCTCTCATAAAATCAGGGTAGATGAAAAAAATTGGAAATTCATGCAAGCAATTTTCACTGATGGTTGTATAGGAAAACAACCCTAATAAAACAAATATATTTGAAGGTTGTGATCCTAAACAGAAAGTTGATTTAGTTAAAGTTGTTTCAAAATATGATATCCTATTTCAAGAACCTAAAGTTCTACCACCCAAAAGGGAAATAGGACATGATACTGATTTGGAGTAAGATGCTCCATTTCCTAACATCGGAATGTATAGGTTATCCACTTTAGAGAATGCAGAGAACAAGAAGCATGTATAGGAGATGCTCGGTAAAGGATTGATAAGACCAAGCACATCACTATCTAGATCTCCAATCGTGTTGGTGAGAAAGAAATATGGTTCGTGGAGGATGTGCATTGATTACAGAGCACTGAATAAAATAACGATCAAGAATCACTATCCTCTTCGTTGCATTGATGATCTATTAGATTAGCTGAAAGAAGAAGTTTAATTTTCCAAGTTGGAATTTCATAGTGGCTATCATCAGGTCAGAGTAGTAGAACAAGATGCATGGAGGACTACTTTCAGAACAAAGCAAGGGTTGTATGAATGGCTAGTTATTCCTTTTGGCTTAACTAATGATCCTGCCACTTTCATGAGAGTTATGAATGATGTACTCAGACCTTTTATTGATGAGTTTGTAATTGTATATTAGATGACATTCTTTTTCTCAGTAAAACATGGGAAGAACATTTGAATCATATAAAGCAGACTTTAGATGTTTTGAAAAGAGAAAATCTCTATGTGAAGTTGTCAAAATGTGAATTTGGCAAAACATGTCAAAATTATTTGGGTCATATTGTAGGGGGTGGTGAATTGAAGATAGATCCCTCTAAGGTTGAAGTCATTATGAACTAGCCTAAACCCAAATCTGCTAGAGAAGTTAGGAGTTTCCTAGGAGCAACACAATATTCGAGAAAGTTTAGTGCTAGCTTTTCCTTGATTGCAGCTCCCTTACAGGCTTTAACATGATTGAATAAGGTGTTTCGTGGGGAGGAAAACAGTAGAAAGCCTTCGACACCTTAAAAGAAAAAATTAGTACAACACCACTACTAACACTGCCAAATCTTAAATGACCATTTGCGATTGAAACAGATGTTAGTGACTATGCCATGGGAGTAGTGTTGATGCAACACGGTAAACCCATATGCTATCATTATGAGACATTGATTCTGCAGTAGTTAATTATCCCACATATGATAAATAATTGTATGTTTTAGTAGATGGTATGAAAAAGTGGAAACATTACCTAATGGTCAAAGAATCAATTATACAAACAAATGATCAACCACTTCAATGTTTGCACTCACAAACTAAATTTCAACAATCAAGGCATTATAGGTGGATGCGTTTTCTATAGTTGTTTCATCTTGTCATCAGATATAAGAAGGGAATACATAGTAAGGTTGCAGATATGTTATCTAGACCAATCATAAGTGCATCTACTGTACTTAAGCATAACTCAGTAATGCATGAAAGGTACATTGAACAATATGCTCAAGATGTAGATTTTAAAGATGTATATGCAACTTTAAGTCATGCAAAAAAAGTAGAAGAATTGGATTATTATGTTAAGGACTAACTCTTGTATCATTTTGGAAAGTTACGCATTCCACAAACTGAAAGAGTTAAAATAATTTGAGAATCACATACATCTCTTATATCAGGTCATTTTGGTGTAAGTAAAACAGTTGTACAGTTGCAAAGGTTATGTTATTGGCCAAGAATGCATGAAATAGTTTCTGGATATATTAAACGATGTACCATGTGTGCTAGAAGCAAGCCCAGTAATAGAAAATTGGGCTTGTACACACCACTTCCAGTTCCTTCTCGTCCTTGGGAAAGTGTTTCCATGGACTTTGTTAGGGGAATGCCAAAATCCAGAAAAGGACATGATTATTTATATGTTATTGTGGATAGGTTCAGCAAAATGTGTATTTTAATACCTTGTAACAAGCAAATTACAACTGAACAAACAACGAAGTTGTTCTTTCAACATGCATGGGTTCATTTTTGGTTACCCACTTCCATTGTATATGATCAAGATTCTCGATTTGTTGGGAAGTTTTGGTCAAGTCTATGGGAGTTGATGGACCCCAGATTGAGGCAGGGCACAACATTTCATCCAAAAACATATTGTCAAATAGAGGTGGTCATTAGGACAGTGATCTAGTTGCTCAAAGGCTATTGCAATAAGCATCTCAAGCTTTGGGATGAACGTTTGTGTTATGTGCAACATGCTTACAACCATGCTAAGCACTCTTCTACTCAGAGATGTCCTTCTGAGGCTTGATTTGGTTTTACACCAAAGTCTCCCATCGATTTTGTCTTTAGTAGAGACATAGCAGTTGATGGACACAATAATGTGGACAAATAAACCAAGTTCAGTGAATAGATGCAAGAAATTCACCAGGAAGTGCATGAATAGATAGAAAGAAGCTAGGCCAAGTACAAGGCAAGGCATGGCAAGCATCAAATTGAGCATAGATTCCAAGTTGGTGACCAAGTCTGGATGTACATCAGAAAAGATAGAATGCAAGGTGAAGGTAAGAATTTGAAGCAAATAAAGTATGGGCCTTTCAATATTCTTGAGAAGGTTGCTGAAAACGCTTTTTTCCTTGATTTGCGAGCTTATATGCATATATATTCAGTCATTAATGCAAAGAAATTGAGGCTATATGAACCTTCATTGATTGATGATCTTGAAGAGCAAAGTCAGTTTCCTTCTATTGATGATCCGTTGCCTGAATATCTGAATGAGTTGCAGGAAGGCATAGTCCTAGACATGAAGTTGAGAAGTACATGGGGAGGGGATGTTGAGTACCTTAGAATTGGACTCGAAGGTTCGAAACTAAGCAGTGCATGATGGATAGAGATTGGACAAGTGAGAAAGTTGTATCCTTACTTGATCAATGCTTAAAACCCATTTTTTGGTGGTCCAAAAGCTTTTTCAGTTGGAAGGCATTACCCAAAATGGATCCTAAAACCCTCTAAGTCTTCATATACTTAAAAACAATCGCAAGGTTAAAACATTAGGAAATGGAGAAACCACTATCGCCAAGGAAAAAACATGAAAAATGGCCAAAAAAAACTCTATTGGAGGCTTGAACAACTTTGCACAGGAGCCATGGGATCTAGCCAATCAACGGTATATATTTGATCGAAATATCGCAATCGACGATGGAAGTTGGAGTCTATCAGAGGCAGCTGTTACACAAAAATATCGTCACCTTGATTATTTGTAGTCGGTGTAGGCCTATCATCACCTATACCAGCTTCCTAAGCAAGTCTTAAACCTCAGCTCTTCAAAACAAGCTTGAGAAAAGAGAGAAAGACATCAAAAAAGTAATATAACTCTGGCTCTGCACTTTCTCTTACTTTTGCCTGTGGGCCCGCACCTTTTGTTCAAGATATCTGCGTACTTATATGCTCTGTATGTAAAGGGGAGGGTGTGTACCCTTGTAAAAGTCAAAAGGCGCAATTTTTATCTTAAAAAACTCATCTTGGGTTGATTCTAGAGTTTTCTAGAAGGATTTGTTACGTGGATTGTTCGCTCCAAGTGGTTTATGCATCCCATACAAGGAGGAACTAATCCCTTGTTGAAAGGAGCTATCCCTTTGAAGGAGGACTCTATCCCTTTGAAGGAGGAGCTGGTAACTGATCTCCATTGCACTATAAATTGAGGCATTGGGTCAGTGGCCAGAGAGGTCAGAAGCTGAACTTTTGAGGGTAAATGCTAGTGAAATCAAGACTTCCTATTTGAGCTTAAGAGGAGAGATCACATACCTTTTTGGCCCCATTAGGGAGTGAGTGAAGCTTGTCAAAGTAGAGGAGACTTCTTGTTGGACCCTGGAAGGAGCTTGTACAGCGTCAAGGCAAAGGTTGTAAGGTTCTTCTTTTTTGAATTAATACAATCAAGCTCATTTTTCTCAACAAGTATCTTATGCTATTTGTTTCATGGACTCCTTGACTTTCATGTTAAATATGTTTTATAATATTGGATATTCAAGTGCTATTTAATTGTTTGCCTTGTTTGTGCTTGCAGGTTTGCGACGAAGTAACTTACTTGGATCAAAGAAGCGAAGGCATCTCCGAACTTGCGTTGGACATGAGGTAGGCCCTTAAACACACTTGTTTGCCATTACTTATAAAGCACATTTAGAGAAATATAGTGTTTGGTTGGTTTGTTTGTCATTAGGTGTTCATTAGATTCTAGGAAGGTCTGTCTTGTCTGTAAGATCGACTGATTCCGCGTGACAAAATGGCGACTCCACTGGGGAATTGATTGTTTTCCTCGTTTTTCTTTGACTTGAGAAACTTGTTTTTGGTTTCTGTTTTTGGCTTGTTGTGTGTGGCTTTGGGTAGACTTAGTTGATTTAGCTTTGTTTTTTATTTTTCATTACTTTAGTTGAAGTCTGCAGCCTGCGCTTATATCACAGTGTGTACCAATACGCACTTTGTTTTTGTGCACAGAGCGTACCCGCACCTAGGTGAGCTCTACACCTGCGTACCGTGCTAAATTTTTGAAAATTTTGACTTTTTCTCTTTTAGTTAATTTTATTTTGTTTTTCTAGTAATTGTCCTCTGCCCATACTTGCATGTGACTCATTGAAATCTTTCCTTGGATTGTTTCATTAGCATTAGGGTTTTAGGTGAAATTCGTAGAAGTTTTGCTTGTTGGGTTTGTTTTTTGATTTGGTTGTGTAGTGGCTCTGATCTTAGAGGCTGTAGGGACTTCAGATCACCTTAGTGTCTACCAGTCTTCTTGAGACTCTGACCATGTTTGAAATCTCCCCTTGTTGAGAAATCCTCTTTGATATTTCTCTTTACAAAACTTCGATAGACTTGTGATTTAAAGTTTGGATTTTTATTTTAGAAAAAGGAATGCAAAATTGGTTGTTCTTGACTTATTTGTGATTCTAAACAAATTAGTCCTTGGTTTGCTTGTGACCAAGTAAAACATCCTCAAAAACACTTTTGTGAGATTTTTACTTGAAATAGGGTTTTGTAGTTTATAGATCTTAAGTTCGCTTCATTAAATAGTTTTCTCAAAGATTGCTTTAGTTATAGTTTTTAATGCTTTTAGAAAAATGAAAGGTCTCTTTTGAAGAAAAATCTTGTTCTTGGTAGCATTTTAGTTTTCGAATGAAAAGAGAAATTCTTGTAGAAATAATTAGTTGGCTCGTTTTTGAGTGCATTGAAACGAATACTCTTCTTTTGATTTGATTGGTAAAGAAAGATTTGTGTTTTTAAAGTATTTGCATCTTCCAACTCTTTCTTAACTAGAACTTCATTGAAGAGAGAAGATTAGTTAGTCATCTTAAGTGCATCTTTATAGTGATTTTGTGTCGAGTCTTTACAGCATAAGTTTCATCTCCATCACCTTTTGACTTAATCAAAAACCACTAAAAATCACGCTTAATATAAAATCAATCTAGAAAAGTTTTTGTTTCTAGGGCTCTGATACACCAATATAGCTTAGGCTAGTATCTTGGAGTAGGGAGTAATTAACTCTCCAAGATAAGTAAAACAAACAAGTAGCTTTATCCTGCGGTAGGAGAAATCCAATTGTTGCATTTATACTATGGGAAAGCTCCTCTTAAAGGAGAAGCACGAGATCGTGTCCGAACCAGTGTGGGAATCAATCCTTCCTCATTGGGAAAGATGCCAGATATTCACGTATTACAAACGGTAAACCTCGGATTATTGCCGAGGAGCCTGGGGTCACTTGTTGGTAAACCTCGGTTTATTTCGTGGAGCCTTCAAGGGGATTGAGCTTGCTACTCTGCCCTTGCGTGCGTATCGAATCATAGACTGTTCCCCCAGGTGTATTTGTTTCTGTTGGTAACCTTAGTGTCCATATTCTCTAGGATTCTTCCTAAGGTGACGGTGGCAGGAAGATCCCACTGTACCTGGAGCAGACGTCAGCTAGACTCACTTGGATTTTCTGGGGGGTTCTCTTCACTCGAGACGGTTAAAGTGGAGAAACTTGGTCCAGTCTATTCATTAAGCAGGTTGCCGGTGTAATTGTTCCAACCGCTATTTCTGTATCGAACTCTGCGACGTTCGATTTCATCACCAACTAGTGTTTTTGGTCCAGAAAGTTACTGTTTGTGTGTGTCTGATCACTTAGATTCTTTAGGCATGTGATTCAATTTTTTTTGGTTCTTTAGAGGCTTTAGGTGATTTCATTGAGATTTTACTTTGTTTGTGTGTGAAGTAGTTAAAAGTTTTAGCTATGGCTGAATTACCGAGACATTCCCGTAGACTTCGGGGTGAATCCCTGGAGTTTGTTAATGTGGCTGATTTACTGAGGGCTTCTCGTAGACTTCGGGGTCAACCTCATGAAGAAATACCAAGTCATTTTGAAGGCTTGAGAGTTCTCGTATCTCCTAGTAGCGGTAGAAATCGATCACCTGAAGAAGGAGAACCATCTTTGGTACAATATTCTGATTCTCAACCTGTAGTAATTTTAGAGGTTACTAGTAGCATTGCATCTACTAGTGATATAGGTGAAGAGCCTGACGTGTCTGAACTCGAATCTAAAGTTGCTCCAGCTTCAGTATCAGAGTTTGTTTCTCCAACTCCTAGTGGTCCTAGTTCTCCTAGGGTAGAAACCGTAATTACCCAAGATCTTCCCGCTGGACTCATAGCGATCGAAGAACTTGCTATTGCGGATATGGAGGAAAGCTTCCCTTTTCTGGATAATCGACCTATTTTAGAGTTTAGGGAGTGTGAATCGATTTTTTATAGTCCACCTAGGAGTACTAATTGGTACCGTTCATTGACCAATCTTTTAGAAAATCCGAGACTCAGTTTTACACCACCTCACATTTTTTATCACCCTTCATCTAGAGGTCATTTTCCTGCATTGAATATGTCTAGTCCGTCATCCATGTATTCCCAATCTCCGAAAGCCTATTCATATGGTGGTCCGTCAGTTCCTGCTAGGTATCAGTCCATTTCTGGTACTTTTTCAGGAGCGTCTCCTCGTCCTATCGAACAAAAGTTGTTAATTGGAAGTAGTGGTTCTAAACAGTTGAGTGCAGAAGAAATTCTAATGATGTCAGGTCAATCTCAAGGCAGTTAGTTACCGCCTGGTGGGCAACCTCAAGGTACTCAATATGCGCCTGGGGGGCAACCTCAGGGTCCTCAATATGCGCCTGGGGGGCAACCTCAGGGTACTCAATATATGCCTGGGGGGCAACCTCAAGGTACTCAATTTGCGCTTGGGGGCCAACCTCAAGGACAGTACATTCCTCAAGGCCAACCCCAGACCCAATATGTACCCCAAGGTCAACCTCAGTACCAGTATGTACCCCAAGGTCAACCTCAATATCAGTATGCACCCCAAAATCAATATCCGTACGTACCTCCAGGTCAACCCCAGTATCAGTATGTGCCTCAGGGTTATCAACCCCAAGGTCAATATCAAACTCAAGGTTACCAACCGCCTTTTGGTCAACCGTATTATCAATCTTACCCTCAGCTCGGTTATGGTCCTCAGTATCCTCAAGGTCAATACCCCGAAACGAATTTGGTGTGGGATCCATCTCAAAATCAACAGGTCTTGCAACCGAATGTGCAGTCGTCATCCCAACTTGGACAGGCTGCTGGTCCATCTCAGCAACCCGTCCAGTCTACGGCTCAAACTTCTGCACCTTCTGTAGTTTCTCAGGCTGGGCCTAGTACACCTCGTACTTCACCTCAAACGTCTGCTGCGACTACTGTAACATCTTATCCATCTACCCCACCTTCTTCTGGAGTATCAGCAGCTCCGGTTTCTACTGTTCCTGCATCTGCTCCTCAGACCTCTTTACCTCAGTCCGGATCTACGGTCCAGACTTCGGTCCAGATGCCTGTAGGAAGTACGGTTGTTACTTCTCAACCTCAATTTGTTCAACCTCCGTACCAGGGACAGTACCAACCTCAATATGGTCCTGTTGCTCAGCAACCAACCTACCAATATCAATTGTATCCTGGGTACACTTATCAACAACCTCAACAACCCTAGTACGGTCCGGTTAATCCTGGTTTTCTGGGAGGATACAATATCCCGAACGCGATTCTTGTTCCAAGTTATCCTGGATATCCTCCTCCTGGGGCTAGTTTAGTGACCCCAAGTTTTAGAGATTCGAACCGGCAATTGCCTTTTATCGCAACTTTGGATTTACCAGACTTGACGCGCCTAAAAAACGATCCAATCAATTATCTTCCGTATCGGCCACCAATGCCGAATGAGTTCCCTAGTGACATACCCAAGTTCGAAGGTAAGTCTAGAGAGGACCCATCAAATCACGTGATGAATTACCATCTCTGGTGTGCATCAAATTCTATCTCGGATGATTCGATCCGCTTACGTCTTTTCCAGCGTACACTCATTGGTCTCGTGGCCAAGTGGTAC
>APFE030500640.1:37344-83767 GCA_000404065.3 Pinus taeda | reverse complement strand
ATTGCGATATCACAATATCACATCGGAGCGATACAAAGAAGTGCAACCAATACAAATGTTATAGACAGACCTGATGGGGTTATAGATGAAATATAATATATTTTGAGTTCCAATAAATGGGTTTTTTCTATGTATTTCACATGTTTGTTAAATAAATAAAAAACAAAGGAAATGTGAACATAGCAATAAAATGGAAACGAAAGGATTATATATGCAATTTTATCTCATTTGAGTTATGTAATGAGTTGTAATTTGGGCAGGCCTTAGGTGTTAAGTGGTATTGGACGGGCTTTGCCCTATCCCATCCACTGGTTGACATGTGGCTTGAGAAAACCGCCTTTTCGAGCGAGTAATATCCGTATGCATTAGCCAGCCAAAATGAATCTCAAACACTAGATCAAGATCAATTAGATCAATGGTGGACATGTGATAGCAATATAAAGGTAGACCCAATGGATTTCTAGGGTAGAATTGATAATATTTAAGATATGATAAACGACAGTTTGGTAGATTTTCCCGTGTTTTTGTGTATTTCTCTGTGTAAATAGAGAACAACTATTTTGAGGATTTCAAAGGCACGATAGTCCCTTCCATTGCAGAATAGGTGGCCACCATCCCTGAAGATGTTTAACAATGATTGTTTAATGTTTAGAGGGGATTTCAGTGGATAGAGGCCGGAAGCCAGAAAGATGAGACAAGGAAATGGATAAATAGCAATGATTGGCTTAAAAGCCACTGATTGACAATGACAGAGGCAAGCAGTGTTGAGACAGAGGGAAGATAGAGACACAGAGTGAGAGAGAGAGTCTATGTACTAAGAGAGACTTGAGGGATGTAAGTAAACTCCTACTGTTTTGTATCTGTTGTGTTGAGACTCAAATTGAGCTCACTTTTGTAAAACTCTGTTGTTGAAGACATAATAGAGAGGTTGCAACTGAAGGCTAGACCACGAGACATAGTTGAAGAGTTTTAGGTGAACTTCTTGAATATTTGTTGTGTTATGTGTGTGTGTCTATTACGTTTCTTTAACTGCTTCATTGTCTATATTGTTCGTGATCTTTTCAATCTTTTTCACTAAGTAATATAGGAAAATCCTACACATGACTCTGTAATACCTTAATATTAGTCTACGAACACATTTTCATATCAATAGACTCACCATATATCCTTATGATATCTATTTCCTAGCTGGGATTTCAGGTTGTGGGGTTTATATTTCATTATATTTCCACATACCAACTGGACAAACAACAACTTACCTATGAAAACATCGTTTTGGAGGATCTAAGTTGAAAGATGGATGGACTTACATCAAAACTGTTGAGAGGTTCTTGCTGAGGACCGTTGCTTTCATCGTTAGATGATTGTGTGGATGTGCAATGCTTAATTTAGTCACTAAGGCCTAAATGAAGATTTCTATGGTGAGTTCACATCGTACCATTTTCAACAATTGTGAGGTGGCTGTTGTTGGAAATAATACTGAGAGGGGGGGGTGAATCAGTATTATCAAATCAATTATTTTTCATTTCACAATCAGATTTGTATATGCTAGTTTAGACATGGGAAACTGCATATATACGCTACTATTTCTAAAGCAACCAACATATATCAGTAAAATTATGATTCATTAAATTTTGATCTTTAATTAGTGCATCATAACTTCAGTGTAATAGTAAACAGCCGCAGTAAAATAGAACATATCATCACACACATGGATACAAGATATAAGGTGGAAACCCAATGTGGGTGAAAACCAGCTACTGCAATTCACCTTTATCTTCTTTTAATAATAAACTTATTTTAATAATATTTCTGTACTCGTGCAGTCTTATACCAGTACGCACACTTCTACCTACAGAAGTCTACTGCCTACTCTTGTTCTCCAGCTTCTCTTGGAAGGGAGCTACAACCCCCTTAGCTCTTTTACTAGTTGATGTACTAGTACATAGGTGCTGACCTACAGAAGGCTACAAACTTCTCTTTCTTCTAGGGACCACGTCTCATAAATTTTCAGACTGGATCCATCAATGAAAATAATCAAACATCAAATACATTTTCATCAACGAATCTCCTTTGCTTCAATCAAAACTAAATGAAACAATTACTTCTCTGAATGCTGTAACAAGAATACATTAATAGTAACTAGAAACCAATCCCGAGCCTAGAACACTGCAAAAATAAACAGAAGTAGCTAAAACATATTTCATGAGACATATGTTACTTTAATATGTAGAACCTGCATGCATACGCTTTTGTATTAAGGTCAAATCAGATATATGCTATTTTGACTTAATTAAATAGTTTGTATACGCACCTCTCCTGTGCCGAACATATGTACAGACCTATAAAAGGTAATTTACCCTTTTCACTTATTCAAACATCAGTTATACCTAGATTATCAGATTTATAGATCAAGTCATGCGCCAAATATAACAGATCAAAATCACACAAAGATACTACTATTCAGGCCTTAAAATATTAACCCAACAATAGAACTTATCCTTCTTCTAGCGCTTAGGTTCCTCCTTGGTTTAGATCCAGCTATACACCATAACCCAATTCTAGATCTTGCTCTTCATAAGATATTCAATACTTGAGTGAATGCCTTTGCCTAACGATCTCCTTCCCCTTTTATAGTCTTAGTCCTTACTCAATACCATGGTCGAAAACCATATATAATCAATACCATGAGCCCAATACCTGCGTTCAACACTTTGGACAAGATATCATGGTCCAAAACCATAGGTCCAAATACCAAGGACTAAATACCATGGACCAAAACTACGTTTTCCCACATGTACACGCTTTTCCTTGCATGAAAGTGCATGCATACGTATATGCGCCTTTTGATCGTTAGACTCATGTGTATACGTGACTTGGCTAAGAAGAACCTGCGTATATCTGTTTTTCTCTCATTCTGAGAGCCTAAACTCTGATCTGTATTTTGAGTGAGTTTCCTTCAAGGACAACACCTGTGTCATAGCACTGAACCTGTGTCATAACGCCAACAATCTCCCCCTTTGGGCTTGATGGCAACCCCAAGTCACTCAAAGTCATTCTCCCCCTTTGTCATCAACTGCAAAGGGTTATGCTCCCCCTGAGTACATGTTGAAATCTCTACTTTGATGTGTTATCCATGCTCCCCCTGACTATAGGCAAGGTGTGCAAGAAGATGTTCTACAAGAAGAAACATGACTTTATACATCATAAATGACCTTCCTATCAGCAAAGACTCATACATACATCCATCTCCCAACCAAGTGGGGATATACGAAAGGTTTACACATGATAAAACAAGAACATTACATCATCCATCCTAGGCATAGTGGGGAAACCAAAATAGGTTGTTACATGACCTTGATAAGAAAAGAAATACATGACATAGAGACGAAATATCTACAACAAGACTATGATAGTCATCAACAACTATCATCAGCATAATTTGTCAATCATCATTCAGACTAGCAACCATGTTCTCCCTCTGCACTTGTTCCACCTGAAACCAAAAACAACTCTGAACTTAAATGAATATCTTCTAAGATAATGCCAACAATGCATTATTAGAAGTATATGTGTTCCTCCTTAACCTATACGGGATGGTCTCTGTCAGACCCATATTAGACTCTTTTCATCCTGAGTTTAGCCCATTGTTTGTCTTCAAATTAACATATACGCAACTGTATCCACAGAAACCAGTGTATGTACGTGGATGCTCCACATGAAACTCGTGTACCACCACTTTACTCTAAAACAGACAAGTTTCAACAGCAAGATGATGCATCAACTAACCCCAGATTTTGTCTAAGGTATTCAAATGTCTCCCTAGGCAGTGGTTTGGTGAGCATATCAGCAACCTATTCCTTCGAGGGAACATACTCCAATTTGACCTTTTATTCAAGAACTTTTTCTTCGAGAAAATTATATTTGATAGGTATGTGCTTCGTCTTTGAATGCATGAGAGGATTCTTTGAAATATTGATTGCACTTGTATTATCACATAAAATTGAGATAGGTGGAGTACAAGTGATTTGAAAATCTTGCAAAGTTTGCATCATCCAAAGGAGTTGTGTGCAACAAGATGCAACAGCCACATATTTCACTTCAATTGTAGATAAAGCAACTGAACTTTGTTTCTTGCTGAACCAAGATACTAATTTAGAACCCATAAAGAATGCACCACCACTAGTGCTTCTTCTGTCATCCATGCTTCCTACCCAATCTGCATCTGCATATGCATGAAGTGTGAGATCTGTATCTCTAGTATAGCATAAGCCATAGTTTTGTGTTCCTTGATGATATTTGAAAATCATTTTAACCACCTGAAAGTGTACTTCTTTTGGATTTGCCTGGAATCTTCCAACTATTCCCACTGCATGCATGATGTCTGGTCAGGTACCTATCAGATAGAGCAGACTACCAATCATGAATCTATAGGTTGGTTGATGTACTACTGCGGAATTGTCATTCGCACTGAGGCTGCATCGTGTTACCATAGGGGTACATGCTGGTTTCGAATCTTCCATGCCATATTTCTTCAAGATCTTCTTTAGGTACTTAGTTTGTGATAAAAAGATACCGTCTTTATTTTGTTGGACTTGTAAACCAAGAAAATATGTTAGCTCACCAAGGAAGGACATTTCAAATTCTTTCTACATCAACCAAGCAAATTTTTCACTCATGGCTTCTTCATTGCTACCAAAGATGATATCATCAACATACACAAGTATTAGAAATTTATCATTATCAATTTTTATATATATATATTTCTATCTATTGATCCTTTTGAAAAACCCTGTTGATGGAGGTATCTTTCAGACAATAATACGAAGCCCTTGGAGCCTGTTTAAGACCATAGACTACCTTCTTAAGTCTGCATACAAGTTTTGGATCATTTCCAACGATGAATCCATCTGGTTGCTCAATATACACTTCTTCTTCTAAGTCTCCATTTAAAAAGGTATATTTCACATCCATTTGAAATACTTTGAACTTCTGAATGCTAGAGAGAGCAAGGAACATTCTTATGGCTTCAAGTCTAGCAACTGGTGCAAAAGTTTCTTCAAAGTCTACACTTTGTTGTTGAGCATACCCTTTACAAACAAGTCTAGCCTTGTTTCTAATAACATCTCCATTTTCATTCAACTTATTTCTGAATATCCATTTTGTCCCTATGGAATTCTTATCATCTGGTCTAGGAACCAAATCCCAAGTGTTATTCTTTTCAATCTACTCAAGTTCTTCATTCATGGCCCTGACCCAGTATTCATCTTTGCATGCTTCACTTACATTTCATGGTTCAGTGGAGGAGAGCAATGCTAGATAGCCTGAAGCTTCTGAAATAGTTGTTCTTGTTTGTACACTTGCCTCTTGCTGCCCCATAATTTGGGTCTCTCGATGATTCTTCTGGACATACCTGGATGGAGTCTTTTCTTCTACCCTTATCTGTTCTTCTGGTGCCTCATATGTTTCTTCTTCATCATATGTCTAATTTTATGTTAAAGGATAGTCCTCATCATCTTCGAAATATTGAGATTTTATCTACCTAGGATTGTTTCCTTCTTCATCAACCACTAGATCAATACTTTCAACAATTTTTCCAAGTATTTTATTGTAACACTTATATCCTTTACTGTGGGGAGAGTAACCAAGGAGAATGCATTCATTTTCTCTAGATTCAAACTTTCGAAGGTTTTCATTAGTCCTTTTTGATGTAACATTTCCTTCCAAAAAATTTGAAATATTTTACCGTAGGAGTCTTACCATACCAAAGATCATGAGGAGTCTAAGTGTTGTTCACCCAGATGTTTTTCTTGTTGAGAATAGTAACAACAGCAAATGCAACTTCACCCCAGAAGGTTGCAGGAGTTCCAGAGTCATCAAGCATATCAAGAGCCATTTGTTGAACTATTCTATTCATCCTTTCTACTACTCCATTTTGCTGAGGACTCCTTGCAGTATATAATTCCCTTATTATTCCACGTTCTTCACAAAAATCGAAAAAATTCATCTGAGGTAAATTCCCCTCCTTGATCAGACCTGAGGCACTTGATTCTATGATCTGATTCATTTTCAACCAAGGCTTTGAATGCTTTGAACTTTTCAAAAGCTTCATCTTTATGCTTCGGGAGTCCTATCCAACACGCCCTAGAAAGGTTGTCAATGAATAATATGAAGTATTCTTCTCCTTGAGGTGACCTTTTCCTGGATGGACCACATACATCGGTATGGATAAGTTCAAGTGGCTTACTAGCTAATCCTTCCTTCTCAGGGAAATTAGTTCTGGTTTGCTTGCCAACCTGACATGATTTGCATATTGTATTGTCTAGAACTCTGATGTTAGGGAGATCACAAACCGCCTAATATTTGCATGCTTTCCTTATCTGAGAGAACCATAGATCCCCAGTCTTCTGTGTCATAGCCAGTGTTCATCATTCTTGCTTAGATGACATTGTTGTTGTCCTCCCTTGAGTATGTATAAATTATTTGGAGTTCTTATGCCTTTGATCACTGTTTCTCCTGTATCAAGCTCACGAACAACAAATCCATTTGATCGAAATATTACCTCATTTCCTTGATCACACATTTGACTGATAGTCAATAGATTATGCTTTAGGCCATCAACATAGATAACATTTCGAGCTTTGACCTTTTCTTTCAAAAGAATAGAACCTTTACCTTTTCTGAGTGCAGGGGTGTCATTTCCAAATGAGACCTTCCTATCCTTTCTAAGGCACTATATGACTGAAGTTTTTCTTTATCACCTGTCATATGTTTCGAGCATCCACTGTCGATGTACCATTGATTTTCCTATCCTTACACATATAAGGCTATACCACATCTTTTCGGTTTCAGTTCTTTCTTTGTCCATGTTTTGGGACTCAATGAAGCTTGCTCCTTTTGAGTTGTTTGTCAGACCCTATTCCTGCATTTAAAATCTTCATGACCGAGGTTGTTACAAATAGAACATGCTATTTCATTTTCAAGGGTAGAAAAGTTATTGTAGGTCCTTTTCATGATCCCAGTCACACTCCTTTAATTTTGTGCTTCTCTAGTCATGATCGTCTTGTAGGCAACACATTGAGCAGCTTTGTGTCCAAAGTTATGACAAGAGAAACATTGGTCATTGAAGAAATTCTTGCAATTATCAAACCTACCATCCAGGTGATTGTAGTTTCCATAGGAAAATTGAGATTGATTTACCTACGGTTGGTTGTAACTTTTGTTCATCCTTGAAGTAGATTTCCCTGGATTTACTTGGTGATCTCTATTCATCCTTAAAGTAGATTGACCCCAATTTACCTGGTGATCTGCTTTATGCCTTTGCTGTTGATTGTCAACCTATTCACTTCTCCTTGCTGCATCTAGATAACTTTTGAAGGTGGATGGATTTTGTGCTTGAGATTCTTCTTTAGAATATCAAAGACCTGCCTTGATTAGAGGAGAACGCTGCACTTTGATAATCTCATCTAAAGTTGCAGATCCTTTAGCAAATCTAAGATTAAGAGCTTTTGTTTTCTCAATATCTTTTCTAAGTCCCACAATTTCACATTCTATCTTCTCATTGTGTTTTTCCCTTTCAACAAGTTGGAATGTCATAGTATCTATGATCATACTCTTTTCTTCCAAACATATTTTAAGTTTAGAAATTTCTTCATAGACATCATCTTCATCTATAGCATCCAAGAAATCGTCATCTTCAAAAGCCATCAAAAGTCTATAATCATTACATTGTTCATCTTCATCACTAATTAAAAATCCATCACTGTCTTCCTGTGTATAATATCTCTTCTTACTTACATTCTATTTTTTGTTCCATCTAACTGGTTCCTTACCTTTGTCAAGCTTATCTTTATGACAACACATGGCTGCATAGTGACTGACTCTTCCATAATCAAAACGTTTGAAAGGTAGCTTATCTTTGAATCTTTCAGAACCTCGTTGAAGGTTCTTGAAAAAGTTTGATTCTTCCTCTCCTTCGGACATATGTCCTGACTCATTGTAATCTCCTTTTCCTGAAGCTTTGAATGCGGCTTCTCTCCTATCTAATGGTCCCCCTTTTCTAATTTTGAAAGAAGGTAGGATTCCATGCAGTTGTGACATGGTAATGCTCTATAGAATCTGCTTTTCTTCTATGGTAGAAACTTTTTATTCAAACTTAGAAGACAAAGATGTTAGAACATTTTCAACCAAAGTAACTTCTTGTATTTCTTCACCAAAATTTTTCATACGATTATGAATCACTTCTATACGTAAGAAATAATTAGCCAAACTTTCGTTATTGTGCATTTTGAGATTTTCATATTGAATTCTGAGAGATTATATTTTTGCACGTTCTACCTGATTGTCTCCTTCATAGCTTAGAACAATCTTGTCCCATCTTTATTTTGTGGTTTTGAACTGCATAATCTTGACGAATTCTGATTGAGATAAACTCCCTAATAGATTATTCACAGACTTTGCATTTGTTTCATACTGCTTCTTACCAGCCGTATATGTAGGAGTTGCTGATGGAAATGTGTATCCTGCTTCCATGATATCCCAAACTTCTGTACCAAGAGATTGAACATAGGTTGTGATTATTACCTTCCAATAGATGAAGTTGCTCCCATCAAATATTGGTGGCTTGATAGATGCCTCTTTTTCATAGTTGCGCATGATCATAGATCTTCCTCCAAGTGATCAAGCTTCTTCTGAAAGACCTAGCTCTGATACCAATTGTTGTAAATAATACTGAGAGGGGGGGTGAATCAGTATTATCAAATCAATTACTTTTCATTTCACAATCAAATTTGTATACACTACTTTAGTTATGGGAAACTGCATATATACGCTATTGTGTCCAAAGCAACCAACGTATGTTAGTAAAATTATGATTCATTAAATGTTGATCTTTAATCAGTGTATCAGAAATTCAGTGTAAAAGTGAACATGTGCAATAAAATATAACACATCATCACACACATGGACACAAGATATAAGGTGGAAATCCAATGTGGGTTAAAACCACTTGCTGCAATTCATATTTATCTTCTTTTAATAAGAAACTTCTTTTCCCAATATTTTTGTACTGGTGCGGTCTTATACCAGTACACAGGCTTCTACCTTTAGAAGGCTACTACCTTCTCGCATTCTCCATCTTCTCCTAGAAGGGAGCTACAACCCCCTTAGCTCTTGTACTAGCTGATGAGCTAGTACATAGGTGCTGACCTATAGAAGGCTACAACCTTATCTTTCTTCGAGGGACCACGTTTCATAAATTTTCAGACTAGATCCATCAATGACAACAATAAAACATCAAATACATATGCATCATCCAATCTACTTTGCTTCAATACAAACTAAATCAAACAATTACTTCTCTAAATGTTGTAGCCAAAATATATTAATAGTAACCAAAAACCAATCCTGAACCCAAAAAACTACAACAATAAATAGAAGTAGCTAAAACATATTTCATGAGATGTACGATACTTCAATAGGTAGAACCTACATGCATACACTTCTATATTAAGGCCAACCTGCATATACGCTATTTTAAATTACTTAACCAGCATGTATACGTGCCTGTGCTATGTCGAACCTCGATACAGATATATAAAAGATAATTTACCCTTTTCACTTATTTAGACATCTGTTATACCCATATTATCATATTTATAGATCAAGTCATGCACCAAATATAACAGATCAAAATCACAGAAAGATACTATTATTCAAGCCTTAAGATCCTAACCCAACAATGGAACTTATGCTTCTTCTAGTGCTCAGGTTCATCCTTGGTTCAGATCCAGCTATACACTATAACCCAATTCTAGATCTTGCTCTTCATAAGATATTCAATACTTTGGTGAATGCATTTGCCTAATGATCTCCTTCCCATTTTATAGTCTTAAGCCTTACTGAATACCATGGTCCAAAACCATAGAGAATCAATACCATGGACCCAATACCTGGGTTCAATACTTCCAACAAGATACCATGGTCCACAACCATAGGTCCAGATACGAAGGACTAAATTCCATGGACCAAAAATAAGTTTTCCCACATGTACATGCTTTTCCTTACATGAAAGTGCGTGCATATGTATAGGCGCCTTTTGATCATCAGACCCGTGTGTATAAACGACTTGGTTAAGAGGAACCTGTGTATATCTCTTTTTCTTTCATTCTGAGAGCCTAAACTATGATATGTCATTTGAGTAAGTTGCCATCAAGGACAACACCTGTGTCATAGCGCTGAACCTGTGTCATAATTCCAATAGTTGTTGCCAGTATCAAAGGGCAAATGACTAGAGAAAAGAATGGAAAAATAAAAAAATTGGGTATGGTTCCATCATGATCTCATTTTATCTAGATAGGATTCCTCTTCTTTCCTCATAGCTATCTATATTAGGAGGAGGAGCTTGATATCATTCTATGCTACATTGGGTTTCATTAATTCCATGCCACGGACGTGGTGATAGCCCAATTATGAGATACACTTGTGGATTTTTTGGGTGGCGGGAATTCCATATCATTATGATCAGGACATTCCCCTATGTGGGCATGGATTACACTGGTGATTCATATATCCCACTTTCTATGGGAATGAGGTGGGTTGACATAGGTAAAAATTTCACATTTTAATTGTTTTGTTTTGCTTTTTTTTTTAGACCCAAAAATAAATATCTAAAATAATCGTGTAGAAGTTGGCTTGGTCAGACTAATAGAATTATGTCTATTTCACAGATGTGTTGATAAGCCAAAAACACTTATCGTGCAAAACCCTAATGCAACGGAGGCCTTAACTAACCTTGAGCATAACCTGGATAACTTGACTCTAGATATCCCAAATGTTGGGATGGATGATTTTCCTCGTTGTTACCATATGTATACCATGGGAGTTCCTTGGACGATTAGTCACTTGCTATGGCGAGTAACTCGTGCCATCATCTTTTACCATGATCACTATGCACAACTACTAGTCATAGGTCTAGATTTTGTTTTTCGATAATCAGCATGTTTGGATAGTAAATACCATGTAGCCTAATATGTCTTGGATGAAATTTTATAAAGAGAAATCTTTTACAAACATTCTGATCAATGGAAACTACTAATATTATCTCATTTTATCTTGTACAATATGTGGATGGATATTGTTTTTATTTCTTATAGATGTTGCAAATGTTGATTTAAGACAGATTTAGCCAACGCATTAGTTAATGTATTTAAATATATTTGAATGTCTTTATATTCAATATAATCAAATTCTCTCTCCAATAGATGAACCCACAAAAAATTATTAACATTTTGGAGATTCTTACTAAATAAACATTGTTTAAATGTAATGCTATGAGTTGAGAATATAACTTAATGATCAATCAACAAATACCAAGTTAAATGACATCAGAGTATATCTCAATAACTTCATTATACTCTGTGATGTTATTCGTTGTTCAACTAAGGCATATTCCATCAATATTAACTAACTCATGAGTGGGTGAATAAATATCCCAAGTTTTTGAAGACAAATTTCGAGTATTATGACTAGTGCCATTGGAAAATCCAATGTAATTTTGAGGGAAGTGTTGACATCTCCAAATGAAGTGTAACATTAGATAAGGAGGAGAAGTAGAATACAATTGTGAAAATACTTTAAAATTTCCACACAAAGATAAAAAATATGATACAACAACATACAAAGTCTTCATGGAGTGGATTACGCATAATATTTTTTTATGTAAAGGTCATTTCTAAGCTTTGCTAAAGAAATGTCATAATAGTCAAGTACCCCATAAGCACTTTCAAGCAGTAAATTCTTTACAATATAAGGACAATGCCACATGGGCTGGAATATATGGCACCTAATTTATAAAGCTCCTAATCATAAACCAAAACTAATTCACCTTCTGAATATGAGAGAGGATTTACATTTTGATTAGAATGTGCCCTAACTCATTTCTGATGTATTTAAGCAAACTAAGTATTTAAGCAAAAAAGATCCCCTGTAGAAGTGGTTGGTAATAATTTGATTACTAGTTTTAATCACGAGATTTGATATTCATTAGACAATACTATTTCCAAACTCTATACTAGCTATAAGGGAGTAATACGAGTTGAAGTTTTTGTTCAGGTACGATATGCCCACAAGGATGGAAGAAACAACATACGTCAATTTCATTTATAAATTCCAAAAAAATTGTTTAATCATGGTAGAAAAATATTGTTTACTAATATGGGGTTGAACTTTCTTGTTGCTAATATGGGGTTGAACTTTCATGTTGCAAGCCTAACTTTGTAGTAAGTTCAGTCATCATAAAATTTTCAGAATGGCTACCATGAGCTGTGATGATGACTTATGGAACAAAAAATCTAGCAATCACATGATTGAATATGAAAATAGTTGCAGTTTCACCGCCATCCTTATATGTAGGCATCAATGTATCCCACTTTGTAAAATAATCCAGAACTAGGATAATATATCCATGCCCCACGACCAAGTGAGGGTTACATGTAATGAAATAGATGCCCCATTTTTCAAAAGGACCGACCAAATTGATTAGGTGAAGAGGATATGGAAGTGTACACATTTTGTGATGGAAAATTTGATAATTTTGGAATCTTTGGACTGTAGTAATACAATATTTAAAATATTTAAGGCTAGAAATACCCAACACGAAATATTTTTTGGGCAGTGGAAGGTTTTGACATATGACCTCCATAAGATCCAGAATGACATTCATTCGATTTTTTTTTGGCTTCTTCATGAGAAAAATCATCTAAATAGCGAATCAACACCATGACGATAAAGTGTATTGCCAATAATAGTGTATTATTTGGATTCACACCGAATATAATGATGGCCGGTTTGAGTTAATTCTAGTTGAAAAATATAAGCTTGAAGGTACAAGATAATATATCCATACCAAGGGCCTAATGTATTGATAAGAAAAAGTGATTCATCTTGAAGAGAATACTCTACCACGATTTCTATATCAGTGTATGGAAAGTCACGTAACAATTCAACAAACACCAATAATTTCCTGGACTTAGAACTTATGAATTTTAAATCAAATTATTCCAATTATCCATTAATAATATTTCCCCCATAGAAACTGCCTCATAAGAATGTAAAACATAGGGTTGCAATGTGAAACCACTATTTTCTTACATAAGTGAATGTAGTGACGAAATATTTGGATAGGTTGAGTGGCTCCTAAGGCCAACGTTTCCAAGTGTGCATATTTTATCTCAGGTTTCATAAAATTTATACCATATCACATGTTCATCGTTAGAGTCATCTTATTGAATTAGAAACATGCCAATGGTGATATTAGATATAGCTAAATATAAGAAGTAATATCGATGAAAATCAGGCATATGCAACAATGGTGTATCAGCTAAATCATATTTGAGTGAATCAAAATATTTTTGAGCAACTTAATCCCATGCAAATGAGATGCCATTTTTCAACAGTCGAGTAAAATAATTTTTTAGCTCAACATAGCTAAGGAATAATCAACGTAAAGATCTCAGTTTCCCTTGCAAAATTTGGAGTTGGTGTAAGTTGGAAGGAGGAGGCAAATTCACAATAGACTTTACTGTTATTGGATCAACATATATGCCTTATTGTGATATGAAAAATCCTAGTAGTTAACCAGACTATACACAAAAAGCACATTTTTGAGGATTTAATCATATATTGTAATGTCAACACCTGATAAAAATATCTCTCAAATGAATTGGATAATCTTCCCATTTCAGTGAATTAGCTAGTAAGTCATCCAAATAGGGTTTTACAATTTCCTTGGTATTATGAAAAGAATAAGATGTAGCCCATTGAAAGGTGACACCATCATTTTTTAGTCCTAATGGGAGTTTTTGATAAGAAAAAGTTCTCCATGGAAAAATGAATGCAGTTTTATGTTGGTTAGAAGGGAGTATGTTGGTTTGGTTAATCCCAAAAATTGATCCATAAAAGAAAATATTTTACTATCACCACAATCATAAATTATTTGGTCAATGTAGGGGGTAATATAGTTATCTTTTGGAAAAGGGTTATTAATATTTGTATAATATATGCATACTCTAATGGTCCCTTGCTTTTTGCTAATATAAACAATATTGAAAACCCAATCAGTCAAGGGGACAAGATAGATAAAACTTGACATAAGTAGTTTTCAACCTTAGATTTCATAATAGCAGCCTATCATGGATGAACTAGATGTAATATTTGCCTAATAAGTTAGGAATATTGGTAAACCTTAATTTTGTGAACAATAATAGTTGGGTAAATTTGTGGAATTTCCTCACAATACTAGGAAAAAATGTCACAAAATTCTTGAAATAGGGTGTTGTACATTTGAATTTATTCAGGTGAGCAGGAAGCATCTATGTGAATGTTCTCAATAATTCAAGATTTGATAGAAATGTTAGTTAGAATGGTTGCATATTTATTTCCTAAATTTCTTTTAGATTTAGAATGAATAATTTAGATAAGACATTCAACATTATCTACGACCTCAGGAGAAAATATCGTAGGAAAATATTCACGATTTTATCACGGTCAGGAAGAAAATATGAATGATGATGATAGTTGCCCCATGGAATTTTATCCATAGTCACAATTTCCATAATACGTTCGTCAGTTGAAAACATATCGAAAGGATCAACAAATGATACTGGCTCTAACCACAATAATTGAGTATAATTATGAGGGATTGGATTCATTTGATCAATTTGAGAGGGTGGTGGACTTAATAACATTTTTGATGCCTGGTAATATATTTCAAATGGGCTTCAAGGAATGTCATTGCCATATGAGGTCAATTGAGATTCTGAAGGATTAATCCAAGGATCAGAAGATTCCATAGGTGTTATATGGGAATAGTGTCCACACAGATGCTGCTATTCCCACTAAGATAGGTGGCTATCTTAGAAACAAACAATCAAAGTCTACTGTTGATTCCTTTTATGAAAATAGATGAGAGGAGAACCAAGAGGGCCAACCTAAGTCTTGCGCTCGATTTCCTCTCCTTCTCGATAGAGTTTTTCCGCTTTCTCTTTGTCTGCAAAAAGACCTGTAGAATCACAGCAACATACTACTATGTAAGAAACAAGGATCTAAGTTCATAAATAATGCAGGATCAGATGTGCAGTAACCATATACAAGCATATATAAACAAGTACACAAGAATATGGAAGGAAACAAGAATAGATTTATTCAGATGAAAAGTAGCAAGAAGATTACAACCATGTGCTCTGACCCAGCATCATCCTCCAGCTAAGAAGCCCTTCTTCACCTCAAGAAAAGCTAGATCACCCAAAACTGTGAATGTACACTAGAATACCAATAGCACTTCTCTACAGGATACAAAATTCTAGCCCCTGGATCTCTGTGATGAGGGATCCATATATAGATGATTACATAGAGGTGAGTGATCTTTTGGGATCTTGATTAGTGTCCTCTCTCGGATAGTTCCT
Organism: Pinus taeda; assembly: GCA_000404065.3. NCBI lineage: Eukaryota > Viridiplantae > Streptophyta > Pinopsida > Pinales > Pinaceae > Pinus > Pinus taeda. The sequence continues at coordinate 68,306 of APFE030500640.1, read as the reverse complement.
GCTTCCACTTGGAGAATGATAATCTCTTACTCATCCCTAGTCGAAAATGGAGTGGCAAGTGTCAGAGGGGAAGCTTCTTGAAGATTCCATGATCTTCCACCTCAAATTTTTGTCCCTCCCATTTGTCCATTCCTGACCATCGCACCCTACAGAGGAGCAAAACAGTATGCATCACACCCTGTTCATTGGGAAGGTGATATGCATCGTACCCTCTGCATTGAGCTTTCAGTATGGTCCAGTTTTGACCACTTATGAGCAGTTTTCAGTGGATAACCTCTCGGAGATGATGTAATCAGTTGACCTTGTTCCTTTAGGTAGTTGAGCAACACTTTTAGGGACTTAAGAGCCCTCATTTTAAGGACATTTGTGATTGGGGTTTAAGTGCCGAAAAATGTCTATAACAGTTGCCCCCTAAAGCATAAGGTCGCTAATATTTTTTGATGTCGGGTTAAATGATTTACTATGAGGATCTGAAGTTTTTCTGAGCTGGGAGGCGACCTGTAATAAGATACAATACAATACATTATTGACAACATTTTTTCATGATCTAGCTGAGGTGGGCATTCCCATGCTCAGCTTTATAAACTCATTTTCATGTACATAGGGTAGATGATCGTGTGTGTGACAGATTGATGATATGGACACATCATCCTTTGATTTAGATGATCATCTATTCGGAAATGATGTACACTGGATGTTTTTATATAACTGAATATATTGCAGCCCGGATGGATGAAACTAGATCTGGGGTCTTCAAAGCTTGGCCAATATTCACTCGGAGTACAAGTCAATCCATGTCAAAAATGTTTTGGAGTCGAACATGGAAAGACATCGCCTGACTACCAGCCAATGATGTAAGTTGTTAACAGGCGCAAGAGGAATCACCAATAATGACAATGACCCTCAAGGTACTAGAGTACAATTCACATGGTGTGAAAAGGGACTTGGCATCGAACACCACGTAAAATCTCTGGGTCGAAGGCCATTGATGTAAACCTCTCGCTGAAAGTGAGAAACTTGCCATTGAGGCATGCAAGCTTCGAAGTACTAAAAGGGTTGTTCCTAAGTCAACTTCTTGGATAATGAGCTGATGTCGACAAAAAACGACCCATCACATGAGGGCCTTAATGAATCCCACATCAACGACATGGAACAAAGAAAATGATTTTGGAGGTGAAAACAAACTGACAATACAGGGTTCATGGTGGTGGTCATGAAGGAATGAAGCATGAATGTATTATAGTGGGTGAGACACAGATGAATTTTCTGAATGACTTCTCTTGAACATATCAGCGACACTGACGATGTAGCGTTAACCCCAAATATGGATGGCGTGACGGACCAATGGTGAAGACCAGTGAACGGAACAACCCAACCTGGCATGGATGTGGAAGGAAAGTGTCATGTTCAAGAGTGACTTGCTACCAATAAAGTTTCTTCTTGTTTTCTTCCCAATTTTCCCCAGTCATTGTTTACCGGTACCTCTTTTTTTTTGCCAAGCTTGAGGAGGATAACATATGTGTGTTCTATAATCTGCCCTTCGGGCGAACTTGTCGCTATATTTTAGCAGGCCTAGTGATAGTGAAACTCGTTCTCGTCCTGTTGGATGAGTTGGTCGTTATTTAGTTTTAACGAGTCCAACGACAAAGATAACTCGGTCTTTTTCAATTTTAGAGATTCTGAAAGAAATGGAAAGAAGGCTCTGAAGATTCTTTTTCGTTGTATAATCCCTTAAGTCCGAAAAAGCATAAAATAATACAAAAGGGATGAATTTTCAATAGTTTTAACGAGCCGAACAAGATAAGCACTCGATCTTTTTGTGTAATAATACCTCGGGTCTAGAAAGATTAAAATCTAGAGGAGGGATAGCACTTCCGATGCCCTTTAATGAGCCAGAGAGGCCAATCGCTCAACAATATTTTCATATTTTATGAGTTAGGTGAAAATAGCTTAAAGAAGACTCGTTTTGGAGGAACGAGTGATAGTTTCGGGTAGCAGCTGATTCTAGGTAAGATTTGGAATTTTCCAATCACGACAGTGTTACAAGGATGGCTAGCATAATCACTCTTCAGAGATGTTCCTTGAAGGGGTAAACAATCAGATGGGGGTGAATGATCGGCTAAAAACAGAGTGGAGGTGATGGAGAGAACACGACCAAGGCTCAAAAGCTGGCAATAAGGCATTCACAATGGTTATTTACCTGTTAATTTTTTAATGAGCTTAAACACGGGAGAAACACTTGCTCATGATTTATGTTTAATTTTTAATGAGCTTGAACTATGCACTAAAACTACTCATGGAGAGTTTATTTTTTAACGAGCTTGAACTCTGTGACAACATTGCTTGCCAGTCGTATGATAAGAAATGTCTCATTCAAGATGCCATTTTTTATGGAGCTTGCACCTTTTGAAGCTTTGCGCGAAGCCTCTTGTATGCATGCTAGGAACGGCCAACTACGACTCTCTACTTAACTACTAATATCACCACCAAGGCTAGGTAGGAAATGTTTTTCCTTTACATTGCCAGTGTGCAGGTTGCCCCTACAAAGGTTAATAGTTTTGGCCACTCACCCGACCTAGACGGTTGAAGTCAGCAAAATCATAGAGTTAATGCTAGTTGGTCATTTCTCACTTGCTTACAAAAGGTTTGCATGCCCCCAAGTATAGCGAAAAATTTCCAGGTTACCAAGGAAAATGCTCCCTTGGCGATGTCTATCAAATAGACAAAGGTGAATGGTGCAGACGCTCCTCCACTCACATAACTTTGACGAAGGTATCTTTTTCCAGCCCATTCCCACGTCCATTTGGATGGGTTCGCCAGACTAGTCATATATCCCTCACGGAAATCCACTCTATACCTAATTTTTTCCTGCCAAAACAGACCAGGGTGCATGCGCCCTAGGTTTCAGTCACATCTTCCTGAATCACTCGTGCTCATCAGGTGGACGGACTGGAGATCGATGAGACATTTCTTGCGTGAAAAGACCATTTAGGGATGGAATTTTACTATTTGTGATGTGTGATCCGGGGAATGACATTTGGTCCATGAGCTTGACCATTCTGCCTTCATGCGGAAAACACATTACTCTAAAGAGTGAGGAGACGATCACTCCCATGCAATAAATATAGTCGCATCCAAGGAGTAGATTATAATCTAAAGGTCCTTGAACTACCATAACATTCATGTGAACAATTTTCCTTCTCAAAGTAATGGCACATTTGGAAGGATCCCTAAAGGTCGACTGGTTCCCTTGTCGAAGCTTGTTAGATTTCTCATTTCAGGCAAAAGTGATGGTGAACCAAGTGCTTTCCAAGTAGTTGAGGAAAGGATACTCACAGAAGCCCCTTCATCAATGATAGTACCAATCATGACCATTCTGTAAGCTTGTACAATGATTCCAAATGGTACACTAGCTAGTAAACGGGGTCTGCCTAATAGATTCCAGTCGAAGGAAACAACTAGGTTGCTTGGTGGTGGGACCAAGTAGACAGTCGGAAATGACTCTGATGAACTCCCTTCCTGTGATAAAGGAACGGTAGGACTTCCCCCAAGCTCATCGAAGTTTGTGTTGATGAAAAGAATTTGAACGGTGTCATTCTCTTTCTCTTCAGTGACGGTTTCATTCGAATATGAACACTCTAAAGGCAAGACCGGGTCAACTGCCATATCGACCTTTTGAATTTTGCTTGGTGTGGATTCAGATGGTTCATTTTCAATTGTAGATGCTTTGGCCGACAAAAATGACGGGCCAGCCGGATTTTCAACCGGTGGAGGACATGGTTAGAGTTTTGTATATCCAGGAGGAAGTGGTAATGGTGAAACTGGACGATTATCTAAAACCCTTTTAGCCTCTTCAAGGAAGGGACAACAGTGGATGGCGTGATCACCTTCACACAACTTACAAGGAAGTTTAGGATTCCTTCTTTGTCCATGTGCTTCAATTTCACTGGTTGATGGTGAGCATTCAACGTGATCGCCAGAGGTTTATGCTATCAGATTGTGCAAACTAGGAGACCAGTCCCTTAAGATCTGAGGGATGCAGGGACAATCTTGGTGATAGTGGTCTCCATCGCAAATGATGCAAGGAGATTTAGGTTTTGACTGTGCAGTGTGTGGATTTTTGCTAGATGATACTTGGTTGCTCCGTTTTGATTTCGGCTCCTTTTTCTTCTTTTCCTATGACTACAATGGAAAAATGTGTTGTTGTAGGCATACCATTTAACTAAAACGCACAAGCTCTTACCAAATGATGAACTCTCTTCTTAGTACCTATAGCGAGTGAGACTAAACAAGATTTTACATGCACTTATTTATTAAAACCACACGTATCCATCGAGTGATGGTTAACATAACTATAATTAGATGCAAGGTGAATAAAAATAAAAACAACCTCATAAAAAATGTTACCCTCCATATTAATGATAGATGTGTGATGATCTTCTTGCCTATTATCCAACAGTGCATAGATATGTGCAATTCTCTACTTAACATCCCCAAAAGTATACATCTCCTCTGCACTATAGGTCTAAGGCCTACCACCATTATTCTACAGGAAATCCCTCTTAAGATACAACTTAGCACATGTCCAACACTCCTACCATCTTGTACCATCACTGTTATTCTTCTGTTGTTACCCGTGTCTCTGTCTTACTGCACTAAACTTCTTGTAGTTCAACATTCTCTTTCTCTTTTTCATGTTGAGGCCTTGTTCTTTTCTACTTCCATATTCCTTTACTATTATCTTTCCCTTTCTAGAACTGTTGATATTTTTTCTTATGATTTGACTATTCATACAGTGCTTTAGTTTCCCTCAACTAATCAAGGCTCATCATACTCAATCCAATCTTTAAATTCTCATGGGAATCCAGTAACAAATTTATGAACTTTATCCTTTTCATGTTTAAGATATGGCATGTACCTCAACAGCTCCACTTTTGTAGTACCTTTGTGACAAGTACTTCACTCCAAAGGGTGTCTTTAATTCATACCAATTTAACTCCTATGTCGTGATGTCTCTGATCCATGTTACTTTTTCCCACTAGATATATTCTTTCCCTTTGAGGCTGAACATAGCTATTCTGACCATCATATTCTTTGTATACTCATTCAATTCGAAGAACTTATTCATACCATGTAACCAAGCCTCTATATCCTCATTGTCCTTTAAATATCCATTAAAATTTGACAGTTTCACTTTCTTAAACTGATCAAGAAAGTATCACATGTAATTCCTCCTATAATGGTGATAACGATGACGATCATGATACCTATCAAAACTAGAACTAGAATAGTACCTCTCTCCATGACCTCTAATATCTAGAGTATCCAACAATCTACCAACTCTAATTGTGTCATCTATACCTGACCTGTGACAACCATGAGACCTACTTCCATATGCCCCATTCATTTTGTTCTCCTACTCATGGCTAATTTGGAGTGGCCCATGTCACTGCAATTATAACAAATTGTAAAGTATCATCGCATTTATTACATTGTTATCTTCTTTAAAATTCCTTATTTCTTCCTTCAAACTCCCCAATGTGTCTAATAATTCCTTAGTATAACTTTGGGAGGATATCGCATCTTCAATACCAACCAAATTAGCACAATACATGTGTAAACATAATCATAGCAACATGTAGATATCATCCTAACCATAATACAATAATCAATGCATGACCATATTAACAACACACCATGACCTCTTGCATGACAACTAAACCCATATCAATGTATGCATAACAACATATGTATGACACACACATATGCACATTAGATACAAACACTAACATGAATATCTGATGCATAACAGACATAAACTCATGATAAGCACATCCAACAAAAAGACTAATAACTTTTCACATGGCAACACCACTACAACCATAAACAAAACCATGCATACAAAACCAATATGTGTACCATAATTGATGTAGGGTTACCCCTGCTTAACACCCACAGTATGCATATAAATTCATCCACTCATTAGTCCCAGGTATTTAACTCTCAAAGGAGACAAATCGTCAATCCCGAATGGTTGAGGCCCTCATTTATCAATTCCTTTATATCGGAACTCAATGGACCTACTTAAACCTCCTATCAAGTCTTTAAACCTCCTCATAACCTTCAGTATCCCTTTAACCACTTATATATATAGCCTTCCCTCGATGCTATTTTCCTTATCAAACCATTTACAAAGGAAAACATATGCAAACACCTTTTTTGCCTTTATACGGCCTTTGTACACATACCAAGGTTTTGCCTTTATCGCAATCGGATATTGGCTCATCCGTGGTCACACTACATATACACCTTCATCAACCCTCTAACTCTGATATGTTACTGTTGGCACATTTAAATCACACCTTTGCATTAAACCCTTGGCACAACACTTTATAGAAATACAAAGGAAATACATTGAAATCCCAACCCGAATACATAAGGTCGGACTTCAAAGTTTATAAGCCTCCATCTATATTTATTGTCGGGTCCTCCCTTCCATATCAAAACTTTCATTGTGCTATTCCTCCTCTGATCTCTGATCACTGAAGCCTTCGATCAAATCTTGACCATCTGTTGTATCTTGCTATCCAACAGTTGACATTACTTCCAACTGCTTAAACTTTCTTGCCTATTTTCCACTGTTGATTTGCACCCAACAGATCTTATGACTGTTGTCGATATCAGGTGGATAAAAAGTGCAAGGATTAACCACCCGATAAAGTGGTTTCCTCTCTCCTCTCCTTGCCATGCATCATTTGATCAGTGGAATCAGCACTCATCCTTCAATATCACTTAGAGTTTTGAGGCTGCCCGAAATCCACTTTCACTGTTACAAAACCCGCCTTCCTTCATTATAGTTTGTCGATGTGATATTTTAACACTACCTCATATGACATGATCTGGACCATTGATTTATAAGATCCAATGGTTTCTATGTCCTAACACTTCACTTCTCCATTCCTCCATTTTTACCTTATTTAACGATATTTCTTATTGTTTGCTATGGTTATGGGCTTTTCCTCCAAGGGTTCGACTTTTCACTCTTCTGCTGCTCAACTCCTCTTGGGCATTGATCATTGCAAATTCTTCACATTGCAATCTCTACAGACCTTACTTTGTTCATTAACTAGATTCGATGACCCATTTATGATTTCTCTAAATCATTCCACTCCCTCTCCGTGTCCTTCAGAATTGTACCTGCAACCCTATTACAGAACCTATGAATTCATAAGCCATTCATTCATGAAAAACGCATTCCACACACTGACACAGTTAACAAAGGTTTCATGAACTAATCCTAGTTCGACTCCTAAATCTACTAAACTAACTCCTAAATCCTCTCTATCCTCTATGTCCACTTCTAATCTCCATTTAATTCCTAAGAGCTCTCCTTAGTTCCTTGAATCATGGGATTGTTTTAAGAGTCCTAATTGACTTTTAACTCTTTTCTCATTAATAACCACTCATGTTCTCATTTATTCGAGAGCATTTACAACTTCCTACCATTATCTAATTAATTCCTATTCTATGTACTCGAAAGCCTAATATTACATTAACTCATCACTTAGGAATCTAACTTCCTAAAATACATAACCCCCTATGTCTACTTAATTACAATGATTTTATCTTGGGTTGAATGCTCCTGCATCAACAATCATGAGAAAACATATCCAACCTACATGAATGCATGATGAAAGCACCACCGATCTACCCCAAGGGGTGTACCGTGCTCTGATACCACTCTGTAATACTCTCCTCCCACATCTACCTAAATGAATGACAAACCAAGGTAAACTTGTGACAAGAGGCCACTATGATCTAATTCAACCACCTTAGTCACCTTAAGGAATTCAAACCAACAAAAAAGAACCAAACAAAACCTCTAGAAGTTATCCCACCTTTATAAGTGACCAACCCGTGAGGAAACTCAGTCCACGGGACTAATTCATAAAGCCCTCCAAGGGAGTGAGGGTTCTAGTCACTCCCATTAACCTGCATGACTGTGATTGTAGCCTTCTTTTCTAGTGATATTCCAGTGATTGCAATATTTAAGGATAAATTACAGGGCAAGGACATAGTCACTACCCAAAACATCAAGGAATTAAGAGAAATGAAAAGAAACGTAAAGACAATGATGCCAATGAGAATTCTTTAACAAGGACTTCACTGGACCCCTGCTAGCCATGACAGACATTTCGTCAAACATGTCATAAATATGAATCCTATATGTCATAATAACATATCTAAGCATAGGGGCCTTATACTTATGTGAGAATTTCTAAGAAGCATTGGTGCCTTATGACATTAGATGCATTATCATCTTTTAGGTTATAGTTTCATTGCTCATCATTTACAAATAAAAGCATGATGAGAACCATAAATTTTCACTATCATAAAACTCATTCATAAGCAACATATAAACAACAAAAATAATAAGGATAAAATAGGCATAAAAGAAACATATAATCCAATAAACTTACTCAAAAAATACCAAGGAAATAAACTATTTTTAATGAATGAAATCCAACCCGGTATGGGACTACCACATTCCATCTGATTGTAGACTAGCTAGAAGGACATATCAAGAAGAAAAAGATTCAAGAAGTGAAATATCACATCGAGCATCAACAACAAGTTGTCCAAATTTTAAAGGATAATGCCACTTTGGCACATAATCGAATGAAGCAACAGGTAGATCAACATCAGAATGAAAGAAGTTTTGATGTAGGTGACTAGGTATTTTTATGGCTACATCTCAAGCAAGCTATTTATGAGAGGGAAACACTAGAAATTCTACATGCACTTAATAAATGACAACCTTACCTAATGGGAAGAGGCATCAAGGTAAAAATCAATCATGATATCCTTAAATACTTTTTAGAACAAATATTATCTTTAGAAGAACAAAAAAATGTTTCACAAATATGTTGGGTTATGATTTTGAAACCATCTACAAAAAAGGGAAGCAAAATGTTGATGCAGATGCACTCTGAAAAAAGGATGAGGATGTGAAAGCATCATTTTGTGCTATTTCTATTATCCAACTAGATTTGATAAATAAATCAAGTGACGAATGGAAGAAGGATGAAGAAGTGCGGCCACTTATTCAAAAGTTGCAGAAGATCCTAGTTCAAACAATATTGTTGGAACTTGATGAGGAAGGAGAAATCTTATTGGCACCTGGAGCAGTCACAGAAACAAGAGCCTGAAAGCTACGAAATCAATCAATTTATGAGTATCTCATCAAGTGGAAGAACTTACCCGCTGAACATTCCGCATGCGAGGACAAGAATTTTATATAGAAGCATCAAGAACTACTCAAGCGTTGAGGACAACACTTTTTGAAGGAGAGGGGCATGGTAGGTCCCTATATTGCTAGTGTAACCCCTTATTGTTATTAGTTAAACCTCCTTATTATATTGTTGTGCACATGTAGTCCGCATATTGTTATTATTGTTCGCCATAGAAGCCCACTATTGTTATTATTGTGCTATATATAGAAAAGAGGTGTTGTCATTTGTATCATTCAAGAATTGTTCATTTGTCTAATGTAAAGGAGGTTGCCCCCTTGAAGAGACTTATTTCTAAGGCGTTCATCTAGCATTTCTATCTTTTTCTGAGCTAGTTCCATAACACCCTTTGAGGTTAAACATAGCTATTCTGACCAACATATTCTTTCTATACTCATTCAATTCAAAGAAATTATTCATACCATATAACGAAGCCTCTGCATCCTAAAGGTCCTTTAACTCTCCATTAAAATTCAGTGGTTTCACTTTCCTAAAATGATCAAGAATGTATTCCCTATCAATCTTCCTATAATGGTGATAACGATGATGTCATGATACCTATGAAAACAAGAACTAGAATAGTACCTCTCTCCATCACCTCTAATATCTAGCGTATCCAACAATCTTCCAACTCTCATGGTGTCATCTCTATCTAACCTGTGACAACCATGAGACTAATTCCATATGCCCCATTCATTTTGTTCTCCTACTCATGGTTGATCCATAGTGGCCCATGTCACCACAATTATGACAAACTGTAAATTATCATCGCATTGATTATGTCGTTATCTTCTTTCCAATTCCTTATTTCTTCCTTCAAACTAACCAATGTGTCTAATAATTCCTTAGTATAACTTGGGCATGATATCTCATCTCCAAGACCAACGAAATTAGCACAATACATGCATAAACATAATCATAGCAACATGTAAATATCATCCTAACCATAATACAATAATCAATGCATGACCATATTAACCACACACTGTGACCTCATGCATGACAACTAAACCCATATCAATGTATACATAACAACATATGTATGACACACACACATACACCTTCAATACAAATACTAACATGAATATCTAATGCATAACATACATAAAGTCATGATAAACACATCCAACAACAACACTATTAACTTTTCACATGACAACACCACTACAACCATAAACAAAATCATGCATAAACAACCAATATATAAACCACAATCATGAGAAAACATATGCAACTGGCATGAATGCATGACCAAAGCACCGCCCATCCACCCCAAGGGGTGAACCCTGCTTTGATACCATTTTGTAATACTCTCCTCCCACATCGGGAACTAGGGTAAGATGAGAGGCTACTATGATCTATTTCAACCTCCTTGGTCACCTTAGGGTATTCGAACCAACAAAAAAGAACCAAACAAAACCTCTAAGAGTTATCCCACCTTTCAAGGTGACCAAAAATGAAGAAGAAAACATAAAAAAATATAGGAAAACAATGCAGCATACTTTATCACTGCAAATTTTTGCACCATTCTTGCATTCCTCTCTATATGATGTTCATGATAAGACATTATTCTGATTTCATAATTGGATCTCAAATTATTTTAAGTACATATTGTCCATTATATGAAATGTAAACCTATAAATAACTCAATTAAAACAATATTAATAATGAAAATAAAAAGCATGGAACAGACGGTTAATATTATTTAGAAAACGATATTCAGGAAATAGAATCATAAAGCAACCAAAATTTCAAATGTAAAATATCCGATATAATTCCACAACACACTAAAATCCTAACGCTACCAATTTTTCATATGCGAAAACGCCAGAAACCCCATACAGATTTAAAAATATGGAGACATTGAGCCTATCTAGATCTGAAATTCACGCCTACAGAGAGGGCATTCGAGTTTAAAGTAAAACCATTGCAAAAGGCAGTTCCTATGAAAAAGGTGATTGCAAGGCAGTCGATTTGCAATTCGAATGCGGAACATATCATGACAAATGGCACAGATCAATATGTCGCCCTCTCTATCACCATCGCCATCACCAGTGCATGAGGATTCGACTGGAATGACAACTGTTGGGATAGAATCAACAGCCGCCATAGCAGCAGCTGTGGGATAACTGTCATGGCGAGAAATGTATTGCTCTCTCAAATGTGTATGAAGTTCAAAACGGTCAGCTCTCAATTGTATGGAATTACTATTGTCTTCCAAGAGTTGCAGTACCCGATGACAATCTGCAAAACTGCCGCTCCATACGATTTGCTGGCTCCCCACATTTCCATCTAGGCGGCTCCAATCTATGATAATTCGGGACAAAACAACATTCGCGTTTTCAGCCATTGCAACCTGGATATTCCTTGGCCCACTGTAGATCACAGGATGCCATTCATACGTCGCCTTCTGACCAATGTCATCTAAGCGACGTATAGACACATTATCCCAAACTTTCTCCAATTTCGACGTGTATCCGTTTTCTGATTCAATCCTTGTAAACACCACGCTAGAGACCAAGTGTTCCTGAAAAGCACATTCATCTCCAATATCATCATTTTCCGTGGAATTCTCATATCTTTCCCATACCGTCTCGTTCCCGTTGAAATGAACATTAAATCTCTCAAAAAATTCTTTCGCAAAACGGGTATTATCAGTTTCGCATCCATTTCTTGATCCCTCCATCCCGTCGCTTTCTGAAAGATAGATATGTCGGTGAAGATTCAACACGTACCGCGAAGAAACTAGGAATAATAGCCCGATCACACGCCTTTGCTCCTATCCCTTCAGCGTTTATATGCTTGGCAACCCTACACGAAAAATGATAGCGGAAAGTGGAAAATTGAAAATATGATAGCACGATCACACACCTTTGCTCCTATCCCTTGAGGCTTTATATACTAAAGTAGCACGGTCTTATTTTTGGCAAGCCGACACGAAAAATGGTTGTCTTTTTCTTTTCTCCTTTAAAAAAGGGTACACAATTATATTTTCCTACTTGTTTTTTAATTACTTTTTCTTATTCAAGGTTACGCATCTATTTTAAGAATCTATTAAGTTAAAAATAAAAGTAAAAATACATTAAGAATTCATATTCATAATGGAGATATAAAAATAAAATACATAATATAATAAAATTCTCAAAGAATAAGTTAAAAAAAAATTAAAATGTATTTTTACATCACCGAGATATAAAAATAAAATAAATAATGCAATAAAATTCAAGAATAAGTTTTAATTAAGTATGGGAAAGACTACAAATAAAATATATTTTTTTCTCATCACTAGTTTATGGAAGAGAAAGTAATAGCATTCCAAAAAAAATTATTTTTTATCCTTCTATTTTATTTTTTGTTTTTATTGTTAATCAAAATTCTAGTTTTAGATAAAACATCAACTTTTATATTTTCGGCCATGTAGATATGTGAAAGAGCAAAATGTTTGAAAAACACAACCACAATTTGTGACATATTTGTTCAACATCTACTCATTTTATGACAATTCTACATGTAAATTGTTAATTATTTTTTCATTTGTCATGGCCTCATTTCTAAATGTCATCAATTGTTAACAGTTATCTCATTCTTGCCCTAAAGCTAGAGGATTTATTCCCTCTTTTTCCACATACTCGAGATCCCCTTGTGAATCACTATCAAAAAGTATTCAAGGGAAACTCTTACCAATTTGTTTTCAACCCCTACACTCAAAAAATTGTATTCCTTATCATCTAGGAAATCTCTCTATACATAGATCCCATTGGTTACAAACATTATTGGAGAAACGACCTCTTTCTTTAAACATGGAAAGCTTCATGGCCATCCATATTCTCATGTCATAGTTAACGGAACAACCATAAAACACTTTTCTTAAGTATTACTTCCTCAATACCTACATATGTTAGCCCATTGGCTACAAAATTTATTTGAATAATGTTATTTTTTTATAAATTGAATGTTATCTAGTCATCCATATCAGCCATGCTAGTCTTAAGGGAATAGCCTTAAAATTATTTGTTTGGGTCTTTCTTACTCAATTCTTAAAACTTACTTCAATAGAGTTCCCTGAAAATTTATTTTTCAATCTTGTTACTACCTCAACTTCTACCATGATTTTCTTAATATTGAGAATCCATGATGAGATGACCATTTTTCTCGGCAATGAGTTTTTAAAGAGGACATTTATGATACCCAAACCAATTTCTCTTCTATCATTTCTCCCTAGTTAATAAACACTACATAAAAAATTTGCGCTTATAAGGCCATTTCAACTTCGAGAGATAACATTAACACGATTTGAGTTCTTTCCTTCCTTCTTTTATGTTTAAAAACCTATATCTAATCCTATGAATATTAACACCCTAAAGAGAAAAAGATCAATATAATTTATCTTGACTTTCTTGGAATCAAACATGAATCCTTCCTAAACATGATTGAAAACCATTCTTTGAAACTATTGCATTGCTTATTAAGCCCACCTTCTTTTCCATATGCCATCCCTAACTCAATATTGAAGTTGTAGGTGGATCTAAAATTTGCGAAAGCATGCAAAAGCCCATATGTCTCAGTTATTAAATCATTTATGGTGGAATTAGGCGCTTCCTTTAAATCCAAACCCATCCATCATTTCCATCCCAACCAATATGAATGAAATTCCAACATGTACCTCCCAAACTAGAACCTAACACGTTAGCCTAACGCCTCTCACCCGCTCCCCCACCATCAAAGGAAAATCCTTGAGAATGGTCTTCCAAATCACTAAAATATTATGCTTACATTTGTCAATAATCCTTACCAACTATTCCATGGAATATTGATAAAATTATTTATGAACCACTAGTTGACACCACAACCCCTTGCCTCTAATACTCGTCCAAATACTCTTCACTACCAAGGATTTTGAGAAAAAAGAAAATGTTATGAAAGAACCATCATTCGAACAACATTGAGAAAAAAAACATGTAAAAAGACCCCAACAAATTAGAAGTGTTGATGTTCTCACAATTTAACTTTATTTTTTTGAGTTAAAATTGCTTACCTTTTTTTAGGAGTGACACTAAAAATGAAATTTTTATTGCACTAAAAATGAGAATACACTGAGAAAAATGAAAAAATTGTTGATGTTGCATCAACATTTTTTTTAATGTTACAATTTCGTTTTTTGTAATCATGACAGTAAAAGCTAAATTTCTTGTGTAATAAACATGAAACCCCCCTCGAAACTAAAATGTGTTGACGTTGCATCAACAATTTTTTTTGGTTAAAATTCTAACATCTTTAAGCAAGACCAATAAAAAGAAAATATCATGACTTTGAATAACCTTAAAATGTTAATAATTTTGAACTATAACATGAAAGATAAAATATTGCGACCTCAAAAAACCTAAAATATCCAATAACTTTCATCCATTAAACCTTTGTTTTTTTTCAGCCATGGAATTAAAACCAAATCTCCTAAGGATAAAAGACCTTAAATTTTCAACATAATTCAATTATATAATTATAGAACAAATATCATGACTAATAAAAAACTTAAAAATGAATACCTAAATTAAGGATCCATTATACTAGGGGTATTATTTTTTTAAATAGTAAAAATATGAATTTTTCAAAATCTTAGCCTAAGATTACTTGATAAATTGATACATAGTGGGGGTGAGCATGCACCATCACAATGAAAACTTAAACTTGAACCATCAAAATGAAACACATTGTGAAAGAAATTGATTCATTGTAAGAAAGGCATAAAAATCAACTATCAAATTGATACATAGTGGGGACATGTTGCTAGTCGAGCATGAACATAAACCTACAACAAAGAAAAAGTAAGTCAATAAAAATGAAAATGAAAAAAAAATAAAAAAAAAATGAATCAAATGATTAAAAAATAATTAAAATTTAAATATAAAAAAGAAAACTTACAAGTTAAAGATATAAAATTCAAGAATAGAGAATTTTAGAAAATAACTAATAATAATTCGAAAAATAGAAAGTGTTGCACTTAGAAATAATTGTTGCTTTGTTGTGATTTCAAGGTGTGACTACTTTTCATGAGTCTTGTGTATTCCCTTGGCTTCTATTGATGGATTTTATGTGCGTGATCGATGTTTGACTTGTATTCGGATGCATTTTCCTTTCATACTATATTGGTCTCACTCTTAGCCATTTTGGCACTTTTCTTGGTTTTCCTACCCAGTGAGAGTTGCAAAGACAATGACCCTTTTATTGGGTGATGTGATAAGCTTATTCATAAGTGTCAATGATGCAAAATTTCTTTGCAAGACTTGTGCAATACGTTTTCTCAAGACCATCTGAAATTAGTGGACATAGAGAATCTTCCAAGGACAATCACATAAGGATCTCGATGGATATTGTTGGCCACCCACTTATTCCACTTCGACCACCACTATTGTTTCTTTTAGTTTTTGAGTTTCCTTATTTGTAGCAAAATTTGCTATTTTTGGCATATTTTCAGGTCCTGAACTTCTCGAGCGTTTTTGAGGCCCTAGACGATGTTTCTTTTGGAAAATCACCAATCACTAATATGAATTTTCAACTCAATATTTGTTTTCAGTAGATATTTTCCTTGAACAGTTATTTCTAACGAGGTATTGTGTGCATCAAACAAAGATCGTATGCCAAAGTTATGACCCCAGGAAGTTGATGTACCAATTTACCCCAATGAGGCCCATAGTTTGGTGATTCATCTCCTAGGGTTAGGTTTTTGGATGTTTCTAGTTTTCCATTATTTATCAATAATGAATAGGCCCTCAAGCCTCATTGTAACATAGTTCAGAGGGATGTAGCTACCACATCTCTTCTCAGATATAAGCTACCATTGCCCGAGCTAGTCTTATTTCCATTCTATTTGTAAGCATATATCAATATATGATAAGCATGAAATGACATGTTATTTCTGATGCATCTCTATTCTTGCGGTATATATATATAATATAATAGTATATATATAAATATATATATATTATAATTTTTTGTCGTGTTTAAATTTGGATAAGTGGTATGAGAGCAGTCTGTTATTTCTCTGTTTTTCTTTGCATGCCCCAACAAGATTGGGATATAAGGAGTCAGGGCTTGAATTGTTCAAAACATTATAAGACCAACCTCACAAATCCTAATGGCCTCCCTTGGCAGAGCAAGAGAAAGAAGAGATGGTAGGAGATCCTCTTAAAATATTGGTTGGGGAAGCCCTTGAGCGAGAGAGGAATGCAATGATGGACAACTTCACCCAACTACTTTAGCAGCTACCCAAGGGTGACACATCTAGTTCCAGTGGCTACCTCAGAAGAACCACACTCTTTAAGCTACAAGTTAAATTTTTCATTTCCATATTTGAGGTTCAGATAGATGTGGACGTTCTAGAGAAATGGTTAAATCCACTAGAAGGATATTTTCCATGCATGATTTTTCCCATTTAGAAAATATTACTTTTCTTTGCTTAGAGACACCCACCATGTCAAAGACTAGTCAGAAACCTACTTTGATAACAAGGATGAATGTACACCCTCACTATTTTCAGTTGTACCTAGTTGTGATTCATTCCGGGATGACATCAAGGTGCAGTATTACCCTATCGGGAGCTATGAGGATAAATACATGAAGTGGAGCAAGCTGCGATAGGAAAGGGACCAAGACGTGCCAGAGTTTACAATTGTTTTTCATACCCTTCTCACAAAGTTGGGTATGAGAGATTCTGATAAACATTTATTACTGAACATAGGTACATCCAGGATGAGATGGAGTTCCTGGAAATCTCCTTGCTTGGCATGACGTACTGATACACTATCAATATCGAGCAATATTTTAAATGGAAAAATAGACTTTGGATTTACGAATCTGAAGTAAGGGAAAGGCACCCCAAAACCAGATAAGAAAGGGAAGAGCCAAGGTGGGGCAACCCAGGATAACCTTCCAAAGCCGCAAGTAAATAAAAAAACCATGAAGAAAGATAAGGACACTGGAAAGTGGTGTGAGTTGCATATGATCTCCACTCACAACACAAGTGAGCGTCGAGCAATAAATCACAAGTGGTCAAGGCGAAGGCTTCTGAGTCCGATGCATGTTCCAACTCTAAGTCAGAACCTAACAAGGGAAATGACAAAGGGAATAATATATTTGATGCGCACACAACTTTAGCTATGGAAACCACCAAGATCCAAAAGATCGAGCCAAAAGATCCAAAAGACGGGGGAGGCCTATTTCACACAGGTGTGGGTGAAGGGTTCTTTGTTGTAGTTCACTACCAAAAGTGGAAGCCAAAAGAACTTCATTTTAGTAGAGGCCATGAAGTGGATGAGCTTAACAACTACAACACATCCACATTCGTACACCATCGGGTGGCTTTACCAAGGACTTGATCTCCACATGAACCAATAGTGTCGCCATCCCAACAACATCAAACCCTTGATGGATGACGTACTGTGTGATGTTTCACCTATTGAAGTGTGTGATGTATTATTAGGTCAACCATGTATATGGAAGTGACATGATGTATATGAGTCTAGACCTTGCTCTATTATTATTTCTTTGGGTACTAAGTTATACATGATACTTGATGTAGCCCCACCTACCGCCATCTCTTTGATCTCTGCTAAGAAATGGAGTAAGGTCATCTACCAAACTAGGAAATTTATTTTCTTTATGATTCACTCTCAATGTAAAGAGAAGTTCATAGCCACATCCATTGTCCTCACTAGGGTTTGCTCCAAGCAGCAAAAGAAAGTGGAGACAGTCATGGAAGAATATATGGACATCTTCACCTCACTCATAGGGGTACCCTTGCATTATCAAGTTAAGAATCGAATCGATGAAATTCCTAGAGAACTGCTACCAAATGGAACGATATATTGCCGCTCCATTCTAGAAAATGAAGAAATCAAGCAGCAAGTCTAAGAGTTGCTACAAAAAGGGCACATTTGACCAATTTTCTCACCTTGTTGGAGCCCAATTGTAATTGTACTGAAGAAGGATGGGACTTGGAGGCTTTGAATCAATTACCGGTAACTAAACAAAATCACTGTATGGAACAGGTATCCAATCCCATAGATTGGTGAATTGTGGGACCAACTCAAGGGGGCTAAGTATTTCAGCAAGATTGACCTAAAGTCTGGTTATCACCAGGTTCCAATTGAGCCTACACATGTACGGAAGACCACCTTTAAATCTAAGGAAGGCCGTTTTTAATGGTTGTTTATGCCCTCGAGGTTAACAAAAGCCCCTGCCACTTTTATGAGGCTAATGGATGACATATTTGGCCCTTAACCAACTCACTTATGGTGGTTTATCCTGATGACATCCTCATTTTTAGCAAGAGTTGGGAAGAACACTTACAACACATTTGGCATGCCCTTCAAACCATTCGACATCACAAATTATGTGCGAAATTAGAGAAATTCACCTTCAGCATGAGCCAAGTTCAATACTTGGGATACATCATAGATGAGTATGTTGTGCATGTGGACCTCACCAAGATCCAAGTCATTGAGGATTGGAGAGCCCTAACAACTTTAATGGAGCTTCACAACTTTTTGGGCCTTGTAATTTTTTATCATAGATTTCTGTTCAGATTCTCCCATGTCACTTGGTCAATGAGTCAGATTACTTAGCATGTGGAGAAAGAAAAGTTCTCCTCATCTGAGTCCCAACAAAAGGAATTCATTGAGTTGAAGAAACGCCTCTACTTTGCATCGGTAATCACACTTCTAGACCGCCAACAACCATTCGAAAAGGAGGAAGACACATTTGACTATGACATTGGTGCATTCATCACCTAACACAGGAATCTAGTGGCTTATCATTGTGAGACATTTTCTAATACAATTCATAAGTACCCAACATAAGATAAAGAGACGTATTCTATCATGCAAGCTTGTTGATAGTGGAAGCACTACACTCTAGGGAATGAGACTGTCATTCGCACCAATCACCAACCTCTTTAGTTTATAAAAACACAAGGGAAGTTTCAGAATGATCACCATCAGTAATGGTCTACATATTTGCAAAACATCCACCTAAACATTAAATACAAAAAGGGAAGCACCAATCATTTTGTAGACTTCTTTAGTTGGCCCCCAGTTGTATCACTGACTATTGTTCTCAATTCTTATGGTCATTATACCTTTGGATGTATGCAACTATACAGAAATGATCCAGAGTTCATGTCCACGTACTATATGCTAGTATATGGAAAGAAAGTTCCTCATTTTCACCTCTAGGACAGATTATTATGCTACCTGGGCCACATTTTTGTTCCTCCAAGTGAGAGTGCCAAGATGATTTGGGAGGTGCACTACATTCGGGTAGCAAGACACTTTGGTGTGGAGAAAACTATGGATATATTACAAAAGTACTTTTATTGTCCCAAACTCCCATTAGTTGTTGGGAAATATATCACATTCTACACTCCTTGCATTGTCGCCAAGCCAACCATCAACAAGAAAGGCATCTACACTCCTATTCCTGCTCCAAACCAGCCATGGCAATCCATCTCCATGGACTATAGTGTTAGGCCTACCTTCTACCAAGCATGGTAACGACCATGTATTTGTTGTCATGGACATATTTCCTTATATCGCTATATTGGTGTCTTGTGTTAGGAGTATCACAGTAAAGAACACTACCAAACTATTCTTTGAAAGAGTATGGTTACATTCTGGGATCCTACAGACCATTATATTAGATGGGGATAGCAGGTTCCTGAGCACATTTTGGTTGAGCCTCTAAACATGATTGGAAACCAAGCTCACAAAATCGACTATCTTCCATCATCATACCGATGGCTAGATGGAGGTTGTCAATAGGATGATACTGCACATACTCTACATGTAAAAATCCAAGCATCCTCAAACCTAGGTTGAGCGTCTTCCATATGTTCAACACAGTTATAATAGAGCTCTCCATAGCTTGACTGGAAGCATTCCCTTTCAACTGGGTCTAAGATTTCAGTTGTTGTGTACAATTGATGTTGCCATGCCTCATGTGACTAAATAGATTGAGTCCACACATGTATTGTCTGAGGCTAATAAAGTGACCAAATTTATTGAATGCATCCAAAACGTCCACTTTTTGGTCCAAAACATTATTTATAAATCATGTTCCAAGTACAAGCAACGACATGATCAACGTTGGGTGCCACATAAGTTTTAGGTGGGTGATAAGTTGTTGTTGAATTTGCAGAAGAAACACCTTACCAAATCCTATCGGAGACTCAGACAACTATGATATGGTCATTACACCATTACTAAGGTTAAGGGAGACAATGTATTTGAGCTCAACATTCCCCCATTCTTTGGGCTACACCCAATGTTCAATGCGGACTGTCATCGACCATACCTGCCACCATTGTTGGGCACACCAAACTTTGGGGAACAAATCACACCTACAAAGTTAATTCCAAATTCCATGGAACAAGCCACAACTGATCAGATCATGGCCACATAGATCAATAACACCTGAAAGTAAAGGATCCAACTATATCAAGCTGTCAAGACAGACCAACTCCTTCACTAGGGTAAGTAACTCACCAGGGACCAAGTTTAGCAAACGTTTCCTCATATGATGGAGGAAATCAACGCAATGGGGACCATTGCCTCCTAAGGTGGAGGAATCATCCATGTGGATATTGGTGACCACCAGAATATTCCACTTGGAACCCCACCATCTTTTCTCTCAGTTTCTAATTTCCTTAATTGTAACACAATTTAGTATTTTTGGTAGTTTTTCGGGTCTTGAACTTTCAAAGCCATTTTGAGGTCCTAATCGAAATCTTTTTGGAAATTCACCATACCTAATATCAAGCTTTAGGTCAATATTTGTTATTATGAGTTCTATTCCTTGGATATATATTTCTAACAAGGTATTGTGTCTGTCAAACCAAGATTGAATGCCAAAGTTACAACCCTGGGAAGTTGATGTACCAATTTAACCCAACGGGGAGCATAGTTTGGTATTTCATCTTCTAGGGTTAGGTTTTTGGATTTTTGGGGTTTTGAATTGTTTTTAAATAAATAATAGGCCCTCAACGCTCATTCTAACACAGTTCAGAGGCATGTATCCACCACAACTCTTCTTAGACATAAGCTACCATTGCCCGAGCTAGTCTTATTTCCATTATGTTTGTAAGCATATTTCAATATCTAATATTAATGAAACGAATTGTTATTTATGTTTCATCTCTATGTTTAATCTTATATCTATAATTTTTTGCACTCTTGTTTAAATTTTGATCACGTAACCCTAGTGGCCCATATTTACTCACTACACCAAGCTTTAATGACAACAACCTTGCATGTCACATAAAGCACTCCTAGCTATAGCAAGGACTCCTTCCATCTCCTTGGAGAAGTATTCTATCCAATCAAAAGACATTCTTATCCTCAAATTGCAGTGAAAGCCCTGTTAGGAAAAGTGACTTCCCTTCTATGGCTTCCCTTAGTGAAAATCCCATTCTACATGAACAATTAGCCGTTGTTAGTGTAGATTGTGATAGCATAAGAGGAAAAATGAATTTCAACGAACAATGACACCTTGTTGAGAAAAAATGCACTGCCCTTCAAGCCTCCACTTCCTCCTTGTGCATGGCATAGCAACAAGGCATAATCTCGCCTCCACCGATCACTATTGTCCCACTCTGTGCTCAAGCCTTGTCTTTTTTGGCCTTTCTCAATGAATTGGATAGTCTTAGAAAAAAATGATTCCTTGTTTAGACAAACAATTATTTCCCTAATATTTCCTCTTCCTTTTAGTGCATAATGGAGTCTTAAGCCTTAATCGTTCACCATTTTTTGTTCCTCTTCGCCTTTGCACTAAACAATTGTCATGTATTCCTCTCTCGATACACGCCATAGTAACAAGGTTCGTGGGGGCCTCCTCTTATCCCTTGACCATTCAAAATAAGTTATCATAGTCTTCCTCTCTTTCCTTTTCAGCGCATGGCACAATCTTAATGAATATTCCCATCACCTAATCCATTGATCTTCCCCACAACACTTGACCAAAGAGGGCCTCTCTTTATAGTGCATAGCATAGAAATAGTGAACAATGGTGCCTTCCTAGGTCACTATTGAGTTCATTTGCAACTTCCTTATGAGGTATCATTTTAACCCTTCCACAGGCCTATCATAAGCATTTCATTCCATGAGCTAGGTAGAGATAGAATAGGTGATTTCCAGGCTAGTTTTGAATTATCATGAATGATATTCATTAGCAGGAGAACTTTATCACCATGACAAGGAATTTCTCGAGGAACCTAACAACGGAAATATAAAAAGAAGCACTTGAAAAGAAAAGGCACAAAGGAAAACTATCATGAAGATAAGAGGCATATCATTGACTATGATAGAAAGAAGTCATTGCGTGATGACTCGAAATATTCAAATACTGATACAAGGCCCTTTTGGTAGTGAGGATAATCAAGAAAGAGGATATTTCATAAAGGTGAAGTGTTTGTCATATATGTCATGAACATTGATGACAAAGAAAACAAGAAAACAACATGGCATTGCCACCTCGCCATGAGCTCCATGTCATCATTTTCAAGTTGTAAGTTGTACAAGTGTCATCGCTATGTCATATACGTCCATATGTCATGCCACGTTATCATGTGGAATGTAATTTTGTATTGTCAGGAAAAAGACAAAATGTAATGTGTGGAAGTTCAAGGGTCATATGTGGAATATGAAATTCACATAGGCATATGTCGACAAAAGAGTCTTTAAGAGAAGTCCAAAGGTCATTTAGAGAAGTCCAAAGGACATATTAGAAGTCCAATATTAATGAGGGTACTCCAAGCTGAGTCATGACGATATGAAAGCTCATTCCACTTGTTATAAAAGAAGCCTCATAACTCAAAAAAGGTTTTTTGGAGGCTTAGCCTTTGGAGAGATAGTCTTGGCTTCTCTAACTCGGCATAGGAGGAGAAACTATTATTTGGAAAAGAAATAAGTGAATAAATGTTCCACTACTCAAACTACTTCATTGAGTTTGGTACTTATCTTGTTGAATGTGTTTTCTATTAGTTTCGATGGATCATTGTTATATTGTGAACTAATTTGTAGTTTAATCAACGAATCTTTCCTTGCTCTCGTGTGCCTATTTTGGGATAGTATTATTACATCCTTACAAAGACTCACTCTCTTGGTGAAATTATATGTGTAATATTTCCAACATTAAATTATCAATTCGCGGCTCGTAAGATTCGAGGCACAAGTGCAAGGAAATCTTAATCAGAGCATCTAGCCTAAACTAGAGTAAGAAATCAACTTGTCATTTAAGTACAAAAAAAAATAAAACACTATTTACAATAAAGTTTGACTTATAAAAATGTTAGTTACTCGATTCGATTTATGTATAATAGAAAGCACTCATTTATCTATTCTAATGTTGATCAAGATAAAACATCAATCACTAAATCAAAACTGCATAAAGATTAAATCTAAGCTAGTGAACTCGAAATCTGAATTAAGCTAGTGAATCCAGAATTGGAGTTAAGCTCCAGAGCTCTCTACTTTCAATCCAAGAAAAAAATTCAAACCCAAATACTATCGATCACAAAGCAACTGAAATGATACTGAAAGGAATCTAAACAAACGAAATTGAAGGAAACTAAATCCTATTCTTAAGAAACATATCAAATTGGCCTCCTTATTTATGTTGGAAAGAAACCCAAATGAAAATTCAACCTCTATTTCTAATATAACCACATTACTCACAAAATCAAATCTTATGCTATTGTTTGAGTTAAATTCCCTCATGCTACCAAATCAAATTAACCTTCTCTTAAATAAAACAAAATCAAAACAAATCACACCATTTCTAATATTGTACTTAACTTGACTAATTAATCCAATTCAAACTGTCGAAAGAGAAAACCAAAATTCTTTTAAGTAACTCCTCACCCAATCCTAAAAGAAATTGGAATACTGGACATGAATTGCACACTTTGAATTAATGCCAGAATGAAAACCTAATTGTCTCAATGTTTACTTCAATACTAGAAACAAATCATAAATCTACCTCGTGTCACATAACGCCTTTTAAATGAAACTAATCTACTTAACTCAATCACACCTTGTTCAGATAACACACCTTGTTCATATAACTCATACAGATAGAAAGATATCGCACACCTGAATTAACATTTCTCAACCTTGAATATCACTGCGAATTTCACAATGAAAATGAAATCAATTTGCTTAATTAAAATGACACTATTAACTAATGGCCTTGGATCACACTTTTAAAATACTTTAGCTTATGAATACTGGAAAACAAATACAAAGACAACAATCATAATTTGATCTTAAATGCACAATCTAGAATATAATCACACTACTTTATGAACACATAGTTTGCAATGTAAACACAACCCTATCCTTCACCAAACATGATTTTGATTATTATCAAACTGAAATTTGATTCATCAAACAGATCATAAGTTAACTATACAATGAATTAAAGAAGAAATTCATTCAAAATCCTCAGCATATCCTATGAAATAGTGTGTGCAATTGTTATAGTTCAAGCCACATTTTGATCAAAGAATAGTTTGATGGTAATTAAAGTGAACTTGTATTTTTATGTGGAGAAGAGCACAACTCTACGCTGAGGTATGAGAACATTTATGAAATTAATGAGTAATACAAAAAGTTAGAACACGATCCTTTTTCTAATTGATAAGTGCGCTATGATAATAATCAAGAAATCTCTGAAATTGAATTAGAAACTCCACACAATTGCAAAGGAAAATTTATCATATTTCGAATAAAAGATTGATGCTATAGAGCTATCACACATATATCTAATTAAGCACTAACAATAAAGCTCTATCCCAGATGATGGCAGGCCAAACCATACCTCGGTGAGCTTAAACTACTTGCAGTAAAAGAAAAATGATTTAGAACATTCAAATTGAGAACTTATAGTACAGTGTAACTTGCAATAATTTGGTTCAAAACATAGCCATCTGTATTATTTGGAACAGAGTCTTCAATCACAAAACATAATATCTTAGAGCAACTTGACAACTTGTACTGCCACTAATTAACTCATTACAGTGCTGACCTTTGTAGGCAACAATTCGTATACAAAATCGTAGTAAGCCCATACATGGAAAACCCAAAAAAAATAATACTAATCCAAGCTCTTTCATCTCATCCCAAATCAAAATGATTTGCTTCAAACAAATGCATTCAACTAATTGTTATCATTAGCACAATTCTTCTCTAGAGAATCCTCATTATGGAAAACAATGAACTTGGCTTTAATCAAGATCTCTTGGGCTATGTGTATGAAACCTTATAAAAGTAATGAGGACATGGAAGAAGTTTACCAGGTCATTAGATTTTTATCAAAACTGTAGTTGTGGCCGAAAGTAGGCAAATCCAAACTTGACTGTTAAGTACAAATCTAGATATTTTTTAAAAATATTTTAGGTTTAGTAAATTGGATTTACTGGGACATAAATCCATGTACCATATTTTCTTCATTCGCCTTCAGCTATACGGAAATCGAGGCAGAATTCAGCAATTTGAAAGTTATTACAGTTCTAGGCAAATTTGTCAATTTCCTTCTAGAGATCCACATGAGTGACCTGGGTGCAATACAGTTTATGGAAAGGTATTAAAACATTATTTTTTATAATAACCTCTCTCGGTTTCTCTGGAAGCATGCTACGAGTGTCAAAGCCCCAAATTGGTCATTTTTGTAGTCTACTGGCTTGTAAAGAAACTCGATGATGAAACATTATGAAAAGATGAGCTTCGTGAAACCGTCATTAATAAATCATGAGTAAATCATCGAAAATGATCAAATATCTAATAAAAATAATGGTAATCAACCAGAAGGCATAGGATGTGATTTGGCGATAAATGATGAAATTATGACGTGAAATGAGTATATTGGTCTCATAATTTAGGTTATAAATTGTAGTTTTGTATGATACAAAAATGGGCATATTCAATGCCCAACACACTCTAATCTCCCTCTTGTGAAGGTCTGGGTTTACACATTGTAATTGGTGCTACATAATGGCAACTTACTTGCTTGTGTGTTATATATATAGTATATTATATTTTTAATTGGAGCCAAGGTGAACCTTTATCTTATAGTTTCTAGAGCTATAGTCTAGATGGGGATCCTAGTCCAAACAATGTGAGGTCTAAATGGGGCTTCACATCATCAATATCCCCTATATGTTGGTTGTATCCAACACGATCAACATTATGGTGATAGAAGGAGGGATAGACGACAAGCTTTCCTTGTTGAGTTTGTTTTGAATCTCTCGTCTTAAATGACTCTTTCCCAAATTATAATCTAAGGATGTTTTTTCTAAATATCTTGTTGTTACCATCTCTACAAACATTTTCATAGCTTGTCTAATTTTAGGTTCGATGGTTGTGACGAACTAAATATCATTTAAAACTTTCTTGATTTGTTTCATTCTTGTCTCTTTAATGGAATTCTTTGTATAGATGTTTAAAGGAGGTTGTTCACTGTGACATTTGAAGGTTGAGTCAAGGAATGGATTCATACATTACCAACTGATTCCATCCATTCAGTTGAGAAACTTGTTAGTGATATTCGTGAAGCCTTTCTCATGTATGATTATCAATATGTATGTGATATAATTCATCTATTTAGAATGGAACCTAGTGAATTTGCGGAGGCCTTCCTTATTCCGTTTCTAAACCTTTGCTATGAGTTTACTAAAGAACATTTTGGTTATGGTTTTATCAAAATTTTCAAAGCCTAATTATTCTCTCAGTTAAATATTTTGTATCGAAACCCCTAGATGATTCTCTCTCCCCAATATTTTCAAACCATGAGATACATCAATCTTTGAAGGAGGATTCTACTCTTCCTCTTGTTCCTTATCCTCCTCATTTTCCAATAACAATTCGGGTGCCTCCTGATAATGATCGTGAAGTTGGAAAATACAAGAAATCAAACTGTTGATCCATCCATTCAAACTCCATCTACTTCTCATGATACACATCCCATTGAGGAAAACCCGGAATGGTTTAGTAATTGCATGGATCCTAGACTGAAATATGATTCCTTTGTTTTTTAAAATCATAATAATGTACATTGGTCCAATATATAATATGAGTCAAATATAAGTTTCATTTCCTCAAAGGATATTGTAAGTTTTTTACCACTTATCTCTCATGATTCCCCATTTCGTGATCATCATGTTCCATGCACTTTAACTCATAATGATGTTCAACATGTTGTTTCAAGCGAGAATCTAGAATAAGGTAGTGGTATATCATATGCAGAGGAGAAATGTGTTGGAGACATATTCCACCTCCCCCTTTTAGAATCTTGATCATATACTATCAGTTGATCATAGATCAAAACAATCTTGATAACCTATCAAAAGATCCTAAACCTTGCATTCATGTGGAAACTTTTGATAGCCATCATAATGACATCATTTTTACCATTCACATATGGTGGTAAATATCCATGTATGTTGGATGATATATTTTATTCTTCTAAGGGGTTAGATTTGCAAGGTATTGATTCAGAATTTTTTATAGTTTACAATATCCATTCATGAATCAAGATTCTCATTCAATTCAAAATGATCTTGAATCTCCTTTAATTCAGACATTTTTAGATGCAAAATTTGAAGTGGTAAGTTTTTAGGGTTTTGAATATTTGCTAAATCTTGGTCAATCTGAAGACCATAGTGATATGCCTTTATTCAATCATTATTCTAACAAATATTATGAAGACTGAATTAGTATTCAACGTGATTTAGCTAGAACTAACATCTCTTCTCCTAAGTATTTCAATATTTCTTCATCTTGAACACACTATTCATCGACCCAAATATGTTTTATAAGTTTTTTACACAAAAGGACCCTATAAATTCTTAGATATCAATCTAGATAGTCATGATTATAACCACATACAATATGGTGTGATACTACAACTAGAGGTGAAAACTTTGAATCTATTATTCATGATCTATTCAATTGTAAATATTTCATGAGTTAGGAGGAAGATGTTCCAAGTCTCATCCAAGTGTATATTTGTGGCCACCCACCTACTCCACCTAGACCTCTAGTTGGTTTCAATATACTCCTTGTTTGTACTATCATTTACTATTTTTAGCAGTTTTTTCGGGTCTTGAACTTCCAAATCAGTCGTGACCCCCTAAACAACATTTTTTTAGGTCCATAGTAGGCTCATCTCCATGGTCAGTTTCCTATAGAAAATCCTACATAAGTTGGAGAGATATTTCCAATGAGTTATTGTAGACACCAAACAAAGATAATATGACCAAGTTATGGCCCTTGGAAGTTGGTTGCTCAACTAACCCAAACAGGGCCCACTAACTCTTGGTTTTCAATCTCCATGGGTTATCATTTCTGTTGTTTAGGGATTTCCCTTGTTGTTCAATAATAAAAGGTCCCTTGAGCCTCATTTAAACATATTTCATAGATATGTAGCTACCACATTGGTTTTGAGAGATAATCTATCATCGCCCGAGCAAGGTTATTTCCATTTATGTATGTAAGCATATTTGAGTTCTCCGATATTAATGGAATGACATTTTATTTCTACTACAACTCTATTTTTATCTGAATTTTGGTATTTTGTTGCATTCCTACATAATTTAGGTCAGTTGTGTTAGAGAAGTTTTCTCTTTCTCTATTTTTCTTTGCATGTCTCGAACGTGGTTATCGTATAAGTAGTTAAGGCTCAAACTATTCAAACCTTTGCAAGACCTTCCTCACAATCTTCGATGGCCTTGCATGGCGAAGGAAAAGAAAGATGAGGGGGCAGGAGATTCTTTCAAAATATTCCTCGAGGAGGCCCTCAAGCGACAAACGAACGTAGTGATTAATAACTTTGCCTACAGCCCTCGGTGGCTACCCATAGGTAATGCATCTTCATCTATCAACCACTCTGGAGCTATCAATTCTTTTAAGGTACAAGTTAACTCTGATATTCCCATATTTCAAGGCCATATAGATGTAGCCGTCATGGATATATCGTTCAATATGTTGAAAGGATACTTTAAAGTTCATGACTTTTCCAATCGAGAAAATATTACTTTTCCACTCCTCAAAGCCACCCCACACATCTAGGATTGGTGGGAAACCTATTGTGAATAGAAGAGTGAGAGGGTATCCTCATTGTTTTAATCCACATCGATATAGAATTCTTTTCAAGATGCCATCAAGGAAAAATATCACCCTATCGGGGGCTATGAAGATAATTACATAATGTAGAAAACACTGCGGTAGGGAAGGGACCAGGATTTGTCGAAGTTCACAAATGTTTTCCATAACCTTTGCACAAAGCTAGGTATCAAGGATTCTGCGTAGAATTTGGTACTCAAGTATCATGGTTCTCTATACAAGTCCATCCAAGATGAGATGCGGTTCCTGGAAATATCCTCTCTTGTCACTTCCTATAGATACAATGTTAAGATCGAGAAAATATTTGAACAAAAGAAGTGAGACTTTGGGTTAGTGAATCTGAAGCAAGGGAGAGGCACCCCAAAACCATAGAACTAAGGACAAAGTGAAGGTGAGGTTACCCAATCCATCCTGTCTATGGAGAAAGTAAAGAATGACACCACGAAGACTAAGAAGGACACAGGGAAATAGTGTGAGTTCCATAAGAGCCCCACTCACAACGCAAGTGAGTGTCAAGCGAAACAATCAATGGTAGCCAAGATGAAGCCTTCTGAATCAGATGTATGTTTTGACTTTGAATCAAGAATTGGAAAGGGGAATGATAGACGGAAGTAAATTATTGATGCGGCATGTATTTCCACAGCTTCCACCACCAAGGTCCAGAAGGATGAGCCCAAAGATGTAGATGAGGTAGAGAAACTCTTCTTCTCAAAGATGTGGGTGAAGATTTCTCTACTGCAGTTCATTGTCAATAGAAGGAGCAAAAAGAACCTCATTGTATAATATTTCGTGAAGAATTTGGGCGAACTGACCATATCGCACTTGCAATTGTATACCATCAAGTGGCTTCACCAAGGGTGAGATCTCTGTGTCATCTAATAATATTTCCTTCTGTACAACAACAAGCACTTCACATATGAGGTATTGTCTGATGTTGCTTCTCTTCAATTTTTTTATGTATTACTATGCCAACAATACCTATGGAAGTGACATGATGTGTATGAGTTTAGGCCTCAGGCTGTTATTATTACTTTTGCTAATACATTTTATAGGATACAAGAGGTACCACCACCTACCACTATTTATTTGATCACTATAAATAAATGCAGTAAGATCATTTCCCATAACAAGATATTTG
Organism: Pinus taeda; assembly: GCA_000404065.3. Taxonomy (NCBI): domain Eukaryota; kingdom Viridiplantae; phylum Streptophyta; class Pinopsida; order Pinales; family Pinaceae; genus Pinus; species Pinus taeda. Next base: position 37,710 of record APFE030500640.1, on the reverse strand, counting down.
TTTTCCTTATGAACCAGAATCACGTCAAGAAAAATATTGGGGTGACTGTTGGATACCTCTACCAATAGGTTTCATATTTCATGATTGGCAAATTCAAATGCCAAATATACTCTACTTTGCTGATTCAAAGATCCCATATTTCCAAGGAAAGACAAGGTGTGTACATGCCTTCATGCCTATTAAAGTTTTGATGGATGATCCAACAGCCTAATCTGGATCATGCCATGTTTCAATTTCTGTTGTAGAATAGAGAAAGAAATCTATCCAAACCTTTTAATCTTGGCAGATGAGTAGTTAGGCAGAGAAGCTAAGGTTCCCAACTGCTTAATCTGGGGCCTTGGAAGAAATAAGGGTAGTGCTAGATAG